>JASKGO010006143.1:0-57824 GCA_030556065.1 Holobus sp. GC000080
TTACGCTTGGTTTTAGTGATACTTTAGTAACATTTAACAGGTTAATTATTTATTGGTGATGCTAGTCCGATAATAGATTTATAATTTATTAACATGATCTACTTTTTCGGTAATTTTTAATACAATTTGTGACGTTTGCGGTGCGCTAGAAATTACATCCGAATAGTCGAAGAGCGTTCGATTGAGATGTTTAATTGCTTGTTAAAATGAGGATAAAATATTTCTACACTTTGCCGCATGATTTCGCTTAATTTGCGGTTAAATAGTAATTGCGCGACGCAGACGAAAAGCTGAATTTAATTTCTCGCTATGGTAGTTCGACAGTACTTTGTACACAAATCACTTCGCGTACATTTACCTAACAGCGGATTTATGGGCGGCGAATCGAAATGAAATGCAAAAACTTAAGTGTTGTACTTTGCCAGCTGTAAAAGCTGCGAATTTCACAACCCTTGGAAAAAGTGCTATTTTGTTTTTACGGGGTTTTAATTTGTCTGTTAATCTTCTTCATTTCTTGTTTTTATTGTTTGTTTTTTTATTTATTTATTTTTTATTATTTTGTTTGTTTCCTTTTGTACAAAAGTTTTTTTTCTTGATAACTTTGTTAAAAAATTTATTTAAAAAATGTTTTTTTTTATACTATATTAAAGTAATAACATTCTTAAAACCAAATTGATTTTTCACTTACGAATTTTAATCAATGATTTTTTTCCATTCATTTAAAAAAAAATTATTTTTTCACTAAAATGACTTCATTAATTTTAAATTTATCTAAGTAATCGATTCATTCAGTCATAAATTTTAATCTTAAATTCCTTTTTGAAATCAAACTTTACATTTTAAATTAAAAAATATATATTTTATATGTTTTATTAATAATTAATCATTTAAAATATTTTTTTCGCTATTCTCTTTTTGTTAATAAAAGAAGCAATTTTTTTAACCGTTTCTAAGAAAGTAGTCATAAAAAATGGATAATTTATATTTAATTACTAAAACTGTGCCAATGAAATGTTTGTTATTAATTAAGTTATTAAAATAATTTAAAAACAATATGATTTTACATATTTCATCGCTTTTTTAATTTACATTAAAAAAAAAAAATTATTTTAACGTAAAAACCTATGATTTTCAAATTTTCGTAATTGCTTCATACGTTTTTTGTTTTATGGCAATAATCTTTTTTCATTTATAAAAAACAATATCAAAAATGTAAAATTTTTATTTATTAATTTATATTTTTATTTATTTTTTATTTGTTTAAAGTAAAAAATACTTTAATTCAAATATTTTTCTTACTTTGACTATTTTTTTATATATTAATAAATAATTAACATCGTAAGTGTTTTATAATTTCTTATAAAATAGCCAAAATGGATAATTAATATTTAATTATATTAATTATTCCAATTAAATTTCTAAAATGAATACCAATTTTAAATCTTTATTTGTAAATTAGTATAATTATTTACTAATACTTAAACTATATTCAAAAAGTTGCAATTTTTAATTTTAAAATAATTGGTTTCTTAAAAATCATTTAAAAAATGAAAAATTGGATTTAAAAATTTAATTCCAATTCAAGAGCAATTTATCTGCTGCAAATTTTTTATCTCGCTCCAACAAAAGAAGCAGATCCTGTGCGGAAAATGTGAAAATGCATACATCATTAAACTCGGCGAAAAGAATGCAAGGAAAATGATTTCACTCGGCAACTTTTAATGCGGCTGAACTTAATCTTCAGTAAATTTGGAACAATGAAAAAATCCACATCCATACCAGCTAGCTGCTTCTTTCTGTATAGAGTCGCGAGTCTCGGTAATATAATATTTAAAGCAGCAGCGGCGGAAGCAGATTAGACGCACATTTTAAAAGAAATTAAGAAAACATCACCGAAGCGGTCCCTGGGCAATCACACGACAATACTTTAAAACACTCGAAACCACCGAGAAATATTAAGCATTAACCAAAAGACCCGAAAAATAAAAAAAGAAGGAAACAAACAAACAGAACATTTGTTATTTGATACGATCTGTAACAATTGCTTGTTCATACAGCTCAGCGAGACCCATAAAAAGAACTTTGCGACCTTTCAAGCAAAGTTCAAAAGCGAAGATTTTAAATTTTAAGTACATAAAATACATCAGCAATGATTATAGGATTATAAAATCGGATCGATCGTGATAGATCATCAGGATTTAATAAATAAAATCACTCACCGATATCGTTATTGTTTTCGTCGACGATGCGGAAGCCTTCGGGTAACGGGACGGCGATTCCCTGCGTCCGCAGGAACCGGTCGGCGCGCCTTTGCAAGAACCGAAGGGCCTTTTCGAACTCGCTGCTGCTGCCGTTGCCGCCGCCGCCGCCCCCGTTAGCCTTCGATTGTCTGCCGACTTCCGGGAACCAGCTCTCTTGTTCTTCGTCCGGCCGATTGATTCGCACTAATTGCACCGGATACAGATCCTTGTTCTCCAATACACTGTCTCTACTGGTCATGTCCAAGTACCTTAACAACCTATACTTCCCGCAGGATATCAGGCCCTTGTCGCGTTCGCATTGCTGCGAGGACTCGTGCAAATAATCCTCGGCCAGGACGCTTCGAAGGACGCTGCAGGATGTGGCCAGGAGCAGCATCTTTGCCAACACCGGACTGTACATCGTGCTGGATGAACTGTGCGTTGACATTGAACGCATTTGGTGATCTCTTCGAGTCCTTGAGCTTGCTCTTCATTTTATATGTGTAACGGCTCGGTAAACTAGGGTAGTAGGAGCACACACAGTTTGCGACATCGAAAATACGCGGAATGCTCAATGAATAATGAGAAAGAAATGAAAATAGAAAAAAAAAACGAAAAGTCGAAGCTGAGGAAGAGATTTTGTGAGTGGAATGCGTTTTGTTTAATTTATATTTTGGTATTTATCGATCAAATTAGTAATTCTTTTTTGTTATTTTAAATTCAATTATTTCGATTTTTTTAAGGAATTGATTAATTCAGCCCAATAAAAATAAATATAATTATTTAATTGTTATTGTTTCATTTGCCAAACAAATACTTATTTTTTCATTAAAGTTTTTAATTAAAAAATAATAATAATTAATTTTTTTATCATGATTGCATTTAATTTTGTAAAATAATGTTATTTCTTTTGTGGAAAGACCATTGAAATCGATAGCCCTCAATTTATTAAATAAATAAATAATTCTTTTTAGTCGTATTTTTATTTGCGGTTGATTTGTAAATTATTTTACTTTACTTTACTTGCTTTAGATATTTGTCAAACATTTTTTAACTTATTATATTTGTATAATATTTTAATTTTAAGAGAATAATTTACTTATCAAAAAACTTTTTTCATTATCAAATATCTTTTAGATTTAAAAACTATTAATGTTTAATGTTTTTATTTATTGATTAATGCATAATTTGTTTTTATAAAATTTATAAATTTTCTTTTAAAATTATATCTTATAAGATGTTAAAATTATTTTATTAAAGTTGATCGATAATAAACCATGAGAAATGAGGAAAATATTGGTGAAACAATGCGAAAAACAAAACTTTAATATTCAAAACACTGTACAATAAAGCAAACTTCAATAATAATACAGAAAAAAGGTACCTTAATTGACCATTAATTATAATTATATTAAAATATTAAATTTTTTTAAGTAGTAATTTGTTAAAGTTAAGATATACTTAAGGAAAATACAAATTAATTAATGTTTTTTACGTTTTTAATTAATATTCCATGAATAGATTTTAAAAAATTCCTTCAAATTTGAACTTAACTTGTTATTAATCGACTATAAATAGAACCATTTTATAGTGAAATTAGGAAAATAATTACGAAAGAAGACCAAAAACGTAACTTAAATATTCAAAAAAACTGTCCAATAACACAAATTTCAGTGATAACAAAGAAAATATCACTTAATGGACAGTTAATTATAATTTTATAGCAAATTGATTTTTTTTTAAGTATAAAGTTACAAAATTTAGGAAAAACTTAATAAAAATCAAAATTATTCTATATTTTTTTATGTTTTTTATTACTTTTCAATGCACAAATTTAAATAAATCAAATTAAAACTTAACTTTAGTCTATAAAACACATTTTATAATGTAAAAATAAAAATAAAATATTTTCGAAAGAAGGCCAAAACCAAAAATTAACTATCAAAAAAAAAAGTGAGCTACAATAATTTCTTTACCGACAACGAAAATAACGTTAAAATAATTAACACTTATCAATCGTAAAATTTAGTCTTTCATTTCGCACTTTAAAACTTAACAGATTAACTTAGCGTTAATCTGTTTTAAATTCATAATAAAGTGATGGGTATTATAAATATAAACTACGAGTTGTAAGAAGTTTTAAACACTAGAACTTTAATTATAAATAAATTTAAATTGTTTTGCATTACTCGCACTGTAAATACTGTAAACTGTTTTATTCATCGCATAGTATACTACTAATTAATTTAACTTTGTAGTACTTTGAATTAAAAATACCTTGATTTCTTCTATTTCATTTAATATTCAGCATAGTTTTTAGACAATAAAAATTGTTACTTAATGAAAATGAATATAAATATTTTATTATTCATAAAATACATTAAAAGCTTCTACTTTTTAAACTATAAATTATTAATTAAAATTAATTTTTAATTTATGAAGTTTAATTTAATAATGTTTAAGCCAATTGTAAATGTGAAATAAATTAACAAAAGTAAAAATCAGATCAAAATTGCCGATTGAGTGACTAGGAAAACCTCAAACATCTTATCCTATTTATTTCCCACAACTGCTACAAATTTCTTAAACAATGCTGAACATGAAAAAATATTCTACTCGGTTATAACTACTGTAATCAGAAATAATTATTGAAAATAAAAGAGCCGTGTTCGGTTATTTCGTACATTAATAACGAAATATGAAAAAGTTGAATTCCGCATTTACGCTTCGATTATTTCTATGTGGCTTTTTTCTGACACTCTGGTTTTTGATGATTGACGCACGGTAGACAACTAAAAAAATGTAAATTGTATTAAATTAGTGTCTGCTGTGACCGCCTTTTAATGAATGGCCTGAAAAGCAAATTGGCAATAAACAGTTTTCTTTCAAGGAGTTCATTCTTTTATTGGCTCCTCTATAAGTAATCCTTCCAAAAATAAAAGACAGGTTTTCCCATAAGAAAAATAAAAATTTAATGCGAAACTGATAAGTAGTGTTATTATTATGCAATGCAATTTCTTTTAATTAGTGGTAATAAGTATGAGATTGCTGTTTTTCCGGTGTAAAACTTGAAATAACTTGACAAATCGATTGCTTAATTGGTGAGCTCTGTATGCGAACGAAGAGCGTAGAACTGTAGAGCAATAAACTGTACTGTAAGCGATGATAAATTATTATTTATTAGACTAGAATTTTTAATTTTTATGAAAAACTATTTACGTCAATGATTGCCACTTATTATGTGTGCTGCTGAAGTACTAAATTGCGTGATGGAATTGGATTTTAAAAATTCTTAAATTGGTGTTTATTAATTCTGCCATCTTGGGGAATACTTATTTCATATTTTATTTATATTTTCGTTTTTGTTTCTGGTGCAAAAATTTGAAAAACGAATTAAATTTTTGTTCTCTTTATTTTTTTAGTTAAATTAAATATTTAAATATTAATTTTTTATCCTTTTTCAATTAATTTATAGGATTTATTGTCCTTTAAAAAAAATGCTGAAGAAATGTCATTTATATCTTTCCGGTTTTACCGAAACAATTTTTAAGTGCGCGTCGAACATTTCTAGAGTTTATTAAAAGTAAGTGCAACATAAAGGTTAATTTAATTAAAAATTTATCTTTTCCTTTTTTTAATTTTCACTCATATTTTATACAGCATATTAATCTTTTATTAAATTAGAAATATCATTTCATATATCTCTTCCTTGTTTTTCGGAAATAATATTTTTTTAGTACGCGCTGTCCCTTCTGTAAAGTATAGAGGGCGACTGCAGGAAAAAAATTATTTTTTCTCAAAACCCACTAATTAGATTTTTTAATTTTTACTCTTATTTTGTAAAGCATATTACTTTTTATTCAAATCAAAAGTAAAATTTAAATTTTATTTTTCCGATTTTCCGGAAATAACTTTTTAAGTGCGCGGTGATCCTTTCTATAATTGCACAGGGGGAGCGCAATAAAGAAATCATTTTTTTTTTCACGAAAGTCTCTATTAGATTTTTTAATTTTTTCTGTTAATTTATAAGGCCTTTTTTCCGACGCAAAACTGGCAAAAACAAAACTCTGAAAGTTACCATTAAAATACATTTGAATTTGAAAAAAAGTTGACTGCAAAATAAAATGCGTAACAAAACTTTAACACATTTTTATGCCAACTTTATCCCTTGGAATATAAATATTCGATTGCAGATGGATCCAAACTGATAACAGGATTTTAACTACACCTTCGCATAACATAGCTTCCCATTGATATCACCTATAAAAATTTATTTAAAGTTTTATGAGGCACTTGCCGTAAAATTCTTTTCTTCTTTTGTATTTATTTTTATACAGTTATTTATTTATTATTTAGTTATAAACTAAATAAAATGCCACTTTGCATATTTAAAATATCAAAATATAAATAAATTTTCAATTAATCACGCATACTATTAAAAAAATAAAATTTATAATTAACTAAAATAATAAGCGAGGAATAAATATTACAAAAAAGTTTTGATATCATATAACTGTAATACTTTAAAAGAAAATTTAATAAATAACAAATATCAAATAAATCAAACCAAATCAAACTAATATTAAATACCTAGCTGGATAATATAACATGACCTTTCGCATAATAATTTGCACGGCGTATAATGCAGTTGCATTTTCAATATTTCATCTTATGCAAGTCGGCATCATAGAGATTGCATAATTAGTAATAACCTTTGATGGAAAAGCCGGGAAATCATTTCATTATCAGCATACGCGCCATGTATACTTTATAAACGGAAATATGCGTTTTACCTGTGCAGCTTCCGAGCTTAGCATTGCGCTAATTAATCTAATGGGACGCATGTATGTCCATTAAAAATTTATTAGTTTCATAGTCGCTGATTAAATTGAAATGGAAAACGAGTATTGCTTTAATAATCTACTGCCACGGGAATTTCTAAATATAAAAAAATATAAAAATTTCAAATTTGCTATTAAAATTGTTTTCAATTTCCTTTTGTTTTTGTTTTCTTTCTGATGCATCTAATGTTATAAATTTCTGAGGTTAATCTATAAAAAACTTCAATTTTTATTTATTAAAATAGAAATTACATTTTTTTTTTCTTAAAGAAATATGTGAAAGTGTTAGCTCAAGTAATATTTATTGATTCTTTTTGAATAATTAGATGCATCGAAATAATGCAGAAGGAAAAACAAACATTTGTAACTTTCGTTCTGAACTAATAAGTCAACAGATTTGTGTCTTTGTTGATCCTGCAATGAGACCTACATTTGCTTAATAAACTTTATTTATCAATTACAATTATTTTATGATCTACCAAAAGCCTGGCAGCCATTTGAAATTACACGACCACTCACACTTGATTCGCCTTTAAATACTATCATTATTTGGTAATTATTATAAATGTGTCCAGATTATTATTTTCCATTTTTTCTATTCTTCTTTAGTATAATTAAATTGGGGAATTTAAATTAATTTCCTTTTTTGTTTGTTTTTTACAAGTTTTTTCTATTTTTCGTCTACATTATAAAAGTATTAGGAATTAATTTAGGTTTTTTATACGAATAAATGTTCTCCTTTATTTTTCTCTTCTATTTTATTTGAAATAAACATATTTTCAGAGTAATCAAAAATTTAAGAAACCGTTTTTTTTTTAATAAAATATAAGCAGAGGGATGTTAGCTTGAAAATAGCGTGATTAAATTAAGAATTAACTATTAAAATTCTTAGTATAAGCATCTTTTAGCTGATTTTCAGTTAAAAAATAAATTTTTGAATTCATTATGGCGCCAATGCTAAATTTTAATTTTTGAATTTATTATGGCGCCACCTTTTTTCAAATCAACAAACTATTACCAGTTGCGCTTTTATTTTATAATCAGTGGCCATGTGATATCAAAATTTAAATATTACAAAGGTAAGTAATATTTAACGGCAGACAAATTAACTACTAATAAATCAAATAAATAATGCTTTATTTCCAATATAAAAAATAAGATTTCAATTTTGTGCTTTGTCAGTCACCTGATTAATTTGACCTACACTGCGCACCTTGCAAGTAGTAGCGCTTTGTTTCTTAGTTTTTGTTATGAAATTACGTTGAACTAACAGTAAGTGTGCAATAAATGGAAGCACTGCATAATATATTATTACAAGCCAGTGATAAACATGTGATAATGCTCTCCCGAAGGACGTAATAAATTCAATTGCTAATCGAAATTGTTGTATATGATCTGTATGATGTGTATTTGTGTGAGTGTGTTGCTGTGACATAACCATAAACTATGTGTTTTGTTTTTTAATAACTTGCAAAAAAGTAAATCGCCAGGGATTAATTACAAATAATTAACTTTACATGCTTCATTAATACACTGATGTCTTCACTCGAGACCTCAAATGCGTAAATTCCATTTGATTTGACTTGATAGTGTAATTGTAATGCAAACATTTGTTGCAGATTGATTAATCGTCTGCTTGAATGTGTCCAAAAGTGCCAAAAACGATATGGAGGCAAAACTGAGCTAGCCACCGAACTTGACTCGTGCGTATTATCTCTT
Source organism: Holobus sp. GC000080 (assembly GCA_030556065.1). NCBI lineage: Eukaryota > Metazoa > Arthropoda > Insecta > Coleoptera > Staphylinidae > Holobus > Holobus sp. GC000080. The sequence goes on from JASKGO010006143.1 coordinate 8,801, forward strand.
TGTTCAACTCTGGAAGCAGTGTTCTTGCATGGATTACGAAGCAAACCTGCTGAAAGCACCAAAGTGAAACAAGTCTCTGATTTAGTGGATATTGTTGCTAATACATTATCTTTCACCAATGACAATCTTTGTAAGTGTTTTTTGGGTGATTTGAGTTTTGATAATTAGTAATTGTTTTTAGCATTTTGGCCATTCATAAAGAAGCATCTGACTGTGCATGAGTGTGAAAGATATGATAATCTGAAGCATATCTGGACAGACACAGGAAGAGGAAAAGCGTGGCTTCGGTCCACTTTAAACGAGCGCTCGCTGGAGAAATGCCTGCTTGCCATTTTAAGTAAAAAGGATTATTTGAATGCCTATTATGAACCTTGGGCTCTTTTATGTGATGACGAAAACAGTAGTTTGCTGCCTAATATGGCAGCAGGTGAGTAATTTCCTTTTTTAAATGTATTTGTTTGAGATTTTATTTTACTTATATTTTTATTTGTTTAAAAATAGAATGAGTTGCAATTTTTTAATTATGCAAGGTTGACCTTTAGTAGAGGAAAGTAAGATTGTGCCCAAACTAGTCAATATATTTTTTTTCTTCATCGGCTTATAAAAATTGATGAAGACTATAATTTAAAATTATGATTACTTTTTTAAATTTCTATTTATAGCCCTTAAAATATTCTTTCATTTGATATATCACACTTATAAGTAAAAACGAAGAATTTTCTTTTGAAAAAAATATTTTATGTGAAAATTTGACATTTTTTTTAAATCCAACATTTAATTTCCAAATAAAAATTCTAAGGTTATTTTTATTTTTTTTATTTTTTTTTTAGGCTTAGGATCAATTTTATTTGCAATAAGCATAGATAAACCAGAGCTGAACAGTTGTTTAGCAAATAAAACCGAGAAAACTCTTGAAGAACCAATAATAGAAGCACCTATAGCTGGTAATCTCATTAAATCATAACTAAATATTCTTCTAAACGATTCCTAAAATCTATCTCTTTAGAAAATTCCCAAATAAAGGACCCAAAAAAGAAACGAAAAGTACCGACAATTATATCATTTGACGAAGAAGAGACCAGTATTACCTCAAAAGTCATTCCAACCACCACCAGAACATTAAACCTCGTGGCGAAAACTTGTGATACGGATAACAAATCAGCAGCAACGGCCAACATGAGTGATGAAATAAATAATACGGTGAGTGACACGCAGAGCAGTAGCAGCAACAGTTCCGGAATGGCTGACAAGTCCCGAGAGCCCAGTATTACCTCGAACGAATCGCGCGATAAGTTTGCCACTAATGTCGAAGGCACTCTCACGCCTTTGGAATCCAATATCGGTGAATTGACCCCTGTGAATGCCGATGATACCTGCGAAGAAGCCATCGAGGTTCCTTCAGATGTTAGTGCCGTTTTATCAGTGGTAGAGGCCAGAAACAAGGAAGAAGTAGATAAACTGCAACAAAAAATCTCTTTGTTGAGTAGAGAAAACGACAGTTTGAAAGAGCGTCTGAAGAGTTACATGGATGCTGTGCAGTTACTGAAACAACCGGATGGCACTGTGCCGGATTACAAGAGCGAGGCGAAACTGTTCGAACAGAAGTTGGTTCAAGTGGCTGAAATGCATGCTGAGCTGATGGATTTTAATGTAGTATTGCAAAAAGCATTGGCCCAGAAGGAAACGCAATATGAAAAACTGAAAAATGAGTTGGAAACTTTAAGGGGACCAATTTTGGACGATGATGTTGACCATCAGAGTTGCGTTAGCGTTTGGATACCGAGCGCTTTCTTGACTGGGAGCGGATCCGAAGCTCATCACGTGTATCAGATTTATCTGAAAGCTGGTGCTGATGAGTGGAACATCTACAGAAGATATGCTCAGTTTCATGCTTTGCATTCGGACCTGAAAAAATTAGATCCTGCTGTTGCTGGTTTTGATTTTCCTCCGAAAAAAGGCATTGGTTATAAAGTAATTATTGTTATTTTTAATTTATTTTGTTTTTAGTTTTAGAAATATTTTAGATTTGATTTTATATTTTAGTTTTTACAATAGTTTTCTTGAAATCTTTGATGTTTTAGGATGCGGCTGTTGTCGAAGACAGAAGGAAAAGGCTGCAAACATATCTTAGACAAATTTTGAGACATTGGCCGGAACTGTCTCAATGCAATAGTAGATTTTTATTGGAGCAACATTTGTCCTTTTTTAAGTGAGTACCTTTCTTTTAATTTTCTTTTTCTTTTTTCTTTTACTTTTTCTAAGCGTTTGACGGACCTAAGTTTCGATTTCATTTAATAATCATTTAAATTTAATTCGCTTTGCAAGTGGAGTGGTTTTGCTTTTTGTTTTTAGTTTTGTAAATTTGCGAAATAAGTCGTTTTATATTACTTATATTCCAGGGAGCAAAAAGATTTAAAGCGAAAAGGTTTCTTCTCGAAACGACCAACTCCTGTTAATGAAAACCATTACACCGGACTCTGATATCTTGAGATTTATTTTACTTTAGTGCGAATTTCTGCTTTAAATGATTTTATCTGAATGAATATTCAAATTTTGAGAAGTTATTTTGAAATATGCAAAGTATTCAAATGAGATGTAATTAAAAAAAGTGTAAATATTTACTAAAGTGAAGAGTATTTTGTATTAAATAAGTTTTAAAAGGTGAAAATGCTAAATAAAAAATGTAGAATAAATTATTGAGACGTTAAAAATGTGTTTCAAGCATTATGACATTTTAAATTTTCATTTCTACCCTTAAAAAATATTATTTTTGCGAATTCATTTTAATTTTTTAAATATTTCTAACTGAAATGAGAAAATTCACATAAAAACAAAGAAAATGAATAACAAAAATTGCTACTTTTTATTAACATTAAGTTAAATTAACAAAAAATTCACATAAACTAAACTTTTTTAAACCCTTTTCGGCACTTCCTTATGAGGAGAAACATTTTCGGGAATTTCTTCATGAAGAGCCTTTAACCTATCCTGAATATATTTTTCAGGATTGAAGGCTTCTGCTTCAGTATACTGAGCAATTAATTTTGCTTGAAAAGTCTTCTCTTTTAGTAATTCTCTTTTTTGGCGAATCTGAAATAGTAAAAAAAAAAACATTAAATTACATTTTTATTTAAAAAATTGCAATTCATACTTTAGCCCATTCAAATCTCATCCTTTTTCTAAGTTTCCTAAGTTTGTGTTTTTTCATTTTCTTCCGGCGGATTACAATCATTCTCTCAGCTCTTTTTTCTTCAGCATTTTCTGGAGCTGAAGGAGCTTCAATAATATTGACAATCCGATCATTTGTTATGCCTGTAGGAAATGGTGCCCATAAATCATCGGTTATTTTAATATGTCCTCTGTATATTGGACTTATAATTTCATCATTTTCTTTGTAAATCCATGAGTTATTATTTGTTAAAAGTAGATTTTTTGCAATTTTCTGTGCCATAATTGGCATTTGTACATTTACATGGTTCACATGTGATTTCTGAACAGTTACAGTAGCTAATGACTTGGTTATTGTTTGGAGAACACCTGTAATTTTAAAATTATATATTTTTATCGTTATTTTTCTTGAAAATACCTTTTATTTTGGGAAAATTAAAAGACCTCGCTAGATGAGCCATTATTGAGGTTATGTGAAATGAATTGTCAAAAGTAGAAATGGTGTCGAAAAAAGAAATGCTGTCAAAAAGAACTCTTAAAAGGGTTTGCGTCTTAGATTTGTTATGTATTGCTTATTCGTGAAATTGCAACGTAAATAGCAGGTGATTAAAGGCGGATAATCGCCGAATAAACAGACGGTAAACGAATAACAATTAATGAAATCATATTTCGCATAAAGGTGCATCAGAGATAAGTCTCTAACTTACAAATATCTAGGATGAAAAATGCTAAAACTGTTCAAGAAAACAGGTGAGCCACACTCCTACTACACTCTCTCTTTGATCTCTCTGTTATTCTCCAATTAATCCCATTGCTTAACAGGTCAAAAACAAAACGACACTATCAATGTAATCGTAAATTCGGTTCCTTTGGAGACTAGTTTACACAATGATAATAAACCTTTGTGTAATTATTCCCCTACTTATCAGAAAACAGAGCTTGCTTGCATTGAAGATGAAGGTTTATTTGACATAGGTAAGCTGAGATACTTGCTAGACCTAGTGAAACACTAATGATTTCTCTCAAGCAGATGAGTTTCAAAACTCCAGACAGCACTCCTGTCTCTCTAAAACTCTGAGCGATGTGCTCAATGACAAATCAGCTCTTGCATACTTTGTGCAATTCCTGGAATCTCGCGGCGGCCTTCAATACATCAGATGCTGGCTTGACATCGATAATTTTCACGGGGCCCTGCATCAGAGTGAAGAGGGCAAAATTACCGATCATGACAGTCTGTCTGTGAGCACTGATTGTGACTCTTACACTGCAGATTCAGCCAGTTTGTGCTATGATGATTCCCACTTGACCCCCAGCAGCACAGATGGCAAATCTGAATTGAAGCCAGTTAAAAGTAGCAGTTGTGATAGAGATAGTAATGAGTCTAGTCCTAAAATTACTCAGTCCCCCAAATACCTGCAGGAATTCACTGATGATGCCCTTAGAATTTTCAAAAAGTTCATAGCTTTAGAAGCTCCCGACAATATCAACTGTTCGGAGGAGTTGCGCAAAGAGACGATAGAGAATATTTGCTCGTCCGAGAAACTGGTCACTTCAAATTGCTTTAAGAACGTGCAAAATTTTGTTTTCGAATTTCTCGACAAAGAGTACTTCGAAGCGTTTCTGCGCAGCGATTACTTTTGCAAATATCAAATCGAAATTCTAACTAATGGACGCGTTGTCCTCGAGGACATTCTATTCAACGAAACCGCTCTATTCTACTTTATGGAATTCCTGGAGCAGGAAAACGGAAGGAATATTTTGGAATTCTGGTTGGCTGCCACGAATTTCCAGCAGCAGCTACAAGATCAGAAGGACTTCATAGATCCCGTGGAAGCGCAAAATGATGCTGTCATCCTGTACGATAAGTATTTCTCGTTACAAGCGCTGTGCCCTTTGGGTTTCGGCGACAAAGTGCGCTTTACCGTCGAACAAAACATTTGCGGCGAAACTGGTCTCACAAGCGACTGTTTCAATTTGCCGCTGAATATCGTGGAGCACGTGCTGGAAAAACATTTCCTCAAGCCGTTTTTGACGTCTCAGCTGTTCTACAAGTACTTGTCGGAACTGATAAACACTGTCCAGAGTGTTGGGTACAGTATTTACGAGAGGAAGGTTGCTTCGGATTGCGGCAGCGAGAAGAGTTTCAGTACTGGCAGCACCTTCTTGGCCATGGAGATGCCGAAGAAAAAGAAGAACTCATCGAATGCGACCGATATGAATATCGACACGAGGGAACTGTACGATCCGGACGCTCTGTGGAAAACTAAGAGGCATCATAGGCTTAGTTTCGGACGCGTCACGGAACTGGGACAGTTTATCACTGATTTCGAGCCGGAGCCGGACAAAAAGAGCGAATCCAAGATTAAGAATGTCGTTAAGAGGTTCGTTAATTTGGACGAGGACAAAAAGAAAGAGGAGCTGGCGTGGCAAGTAGCTGAAATGATTGTTAAAAGTATTACTAGCGTTACCTTAACTGAACAAAAGACGTGATTTGCAATTGCATATTTTTGTATCGTAAATATCTATCAAATGATTATGATGATGATCACTTAGTTTTTAACTGTTCTTTCATGTTTTTTTGTTTGGCGAAAGGATGGAAGTAATGTCTTTTATCTTTGGTGAGTCGCAGTTGCGGCTTTTAAAGGTAATTTGTGTTGTACAAAATGTTGAGACAAATTGATAAATTTCTATTGCATATTTGTAAATAAAAATATATTAGTAGAAAAGTGCAGGTATTTTTTTTTACTAACTTTGGTAACAATAATTTTAAAAAATATCCCGACAATGATGTTGAATTATTTTATAATTATTTTTATTTTAATTTTATATTTTTTTGAAAAGCAGAAGGAAAGTAATGGACAAAAATTATTGTAGTAACCATCTGATATAACAATTTATAATTTCTACCCTTTAAATGCCTAAAAAATTAATTTACAAAAAAGTCGTTTTATTTAAATCCTGTTTTTATTTCATTTTAGTAAATATTTCAACCCTTTAAGTGCTTAAAAAGTTGATGTACAAAAAAAGTCATTAAATTTAAATACTGTTTTTATTTCATTTTAAGATTTACACTGATTTGTACCAATTTTACAAAATATTTATTATTCTTGGGCATAAACTTTGTTATAAAAAATATTAGCAACACTTAATAATGTACAAAAAAAGTAGTCTCCCTTCAAGCGAAACCCCTTCTTCTTTCGTTCTTGATGGAACTTGAAAGGCAGAAAGCGAAAATGGCTGCGACAATCTGTAAAAGAAATTAAAAAAAAATTAAAACTATTTCGAAGATGAAGTAAAAAAATAAATACCTCGGTCACGCATAAGCCAAGTGCGACGTATCCCACAGTTTCGATGTTCTTGCGAAGAACTTCGTACAGTTTATTGGCACATCCCTCGTTGAAAGCGTTGGCTCTGTAACAATTTTCGGGATTGTTTTCACAACAACTTCTGGGAAGAGTTGTCCAATCGTTGGGGCCATCCACACCGCAACATTTCAACTGTGAAAAATTATGATTTGGTTTAAAAAAAAAAAGTCCCTTGTTAAATTAAAAAGAAAAAACAAAGTACACAAATCAAAAGTGGTAGATTTAATTAAACTTTAAATAGTAAAATTATGTATAAAAATTAAAAAGAAAAGGAAAAAAACGTACCCCTTGTTGCAATAAATTGAATGATTGTTCGGCACCCGGATCATTGTAATACGCATTTTTGGTTTTTTGAACTGCCTTCCTGATTTCCGTTTTGAAAGTTTTGTTATCGTCTTCTTTAACGGTCACTATAGCGAACACTCCAATTGCAATTTGAATAAGAAAGATACTTATCAAAATAATTCCATACTGAAAGAAGAATTTAATATTTAATTAAAACAATTGGACGAAGAAGTAAGTTAAAAGTGACAAAGTACTTACGAATGTAAGCATGCAAGTGCTTTCTTTGATTGCGCCGCAGCATCCGAAGAACGCAATGACGAAAACAATGGCTCCTATAACGGTTACCAAAATAGGTGCTGATTCGATGGCCGCATTGTCATAGACGCCACTTGTTTTAGAGTTTTCTACGATGTGGTACACTCCAAGTGCAAGAAGGGCCAATCCTGCCAACTGATAAAATGTTCTTTTAATTTTTGGTTTTTAAATAATTGACGAAATGTTTCCTTTTCTTTTTGTTATATATTTGTTTCTATTTTTTTTTTGCTCTTATCAAAAAACGTTAGTTTTGATAAACAAAAAATGTGTTTTCCCCCTATTCCAAATCTTGTTTGCTTCGGTTACACGTCAGTTAATAATATTAACTTAATATGCACCAGAGTCATTCAACTCGAATTCAAAATTTTGATGATTTAATTGCTTAATTACTAAAACCAGAAATGTAGAGGTAATTTCAGACGTAATTAATTTGCATTAAATAAAATAAATTCTTCAAAGAAATGTTACTTAGTTGCCGAAATAAACTAAGAATTTTTTTTGTTTGTTTTTATAAATAAGTAAATTTACTTTTTTAATTAGATTTAATATATTAAATAGATTATTAAAAATAGGTAATAAAAAAAAACTTCTGTCGCTATTAATAAAAATATTAATTTATCAAGTTTTATTTAAGTCAAAGCAACAAGCAATTAAGTTAAAAATAAAAGTAATTAATCTAAAATTAACTGAAACGGAAAAGATATGATACATAATACGGCAATAAATTTTCCGACTCATTAATTTTGCTGCTTTTTGCGGAAGAAAAAATTGTATTTTTCAATTTGTAAACCACATTTAACATTGAATTAAATAGAAGGCAATTAAAAAAATATTTAAAACAAAATTTGTTATTAATTATTTAATTTTTAATAAACAAGTAACTTGCGCATTATTATGCAAAGTATTAATAACATTGTAAGTTTGCAAATTGCCATCAAATTTTTATTATCAATATTTTTATTATGCAAAATCCTTGACCTAAAACTACCTTTTACACACTTAAAAAATGCATAGTTGCTGTTAATGAACTATATTTTGTAAGTTATCTTTTAGGTAAAAGAAGTGTATGTGAAATTTTTTTATTTAACTTTTTTACTTGATGGTGGAAAAGTGCAGCGGTTTGTATCTTTAAATTGCGCGCTAATTTTTAATATGGCGACTGCCGCGCGAAATTTGAAATTGATCAGATTTTTTCCTTAAAAAAAGACGTGGCGAATTCAAAAAAAAATTAAAAGGGCTGTTACAATTTTTTATTTGAAAAATATTTAATCTAGGGTTTAGTCAATGTAAATTTATTGATACAAGAATTTTTTTAGGCAAAATTTCGAAAAATGATAAATTTGTTCCGATAAGCAAAGTACATAAAAGATATCATTGGTAAAAAGTGCTATCATTACAATGTTTCAATGCGATCTTTCAAGTAAATTTTCATTGCATAAATTTCATTTTCCCACAACTGATTATTATTTTACAGCAAACTTACCGAGAAACTTTTTCACAATACAAATAACACTTCAAAACTATTTTTAAGAGGAAAAAAAAAACTAATAAAATCTTTCTCAAATATTTTTCAAGTATTTTTAACTTGTAAAAACAAACAAGAAAAAATCTAATATGAAAACTTTCCGTTTGCGTTTACTTTTTCGTACAATAATTGTAATTCTAACAATTTACCCAGCAAATGAGTTTGATGGATAGGTAACACAGGTATTGCTTATTACTCACACAACATTCAAGGTTTACTTCATCGTATAGTAAGACCTTTTAAATTATTCACAGAACAAAATTATGAATGTAAAATATTCAAAGAGCTGACAGCATAGAACAGAACCGTTAATTAGAGAAGCAATGCATCCAGTGACTCATTGCAATGTCATTATTCATTAATTACTAAATAAAAAAATCCAAAGCAATGCCGCCTCTAATTGCTTCATATCAATAGCAAAAAAAAAGACAATTAAAAATTTTAAAACAATAAAAAAGTGAAACTGGAAACAAAATAAACATAAAACTTTCATTTCTAAAATTTTAAAGCGCTCGGTTTCTCTTCACCAAACAACCAATCCGCGCAGAACGCGCTCGAGACAAAAGCCATCTGCTCACTAATTTAGACTTTTTAATTAGCTTTAGTTGAAATTAGTGAATTAGAAGTGAATAATTCATACTTACGGCAAAAATAAGGTTGAATAAAAAGAGGAGGTATTTCACTAATCCACTGCCACACCCCATTTTCAATTACGAATTGTTAGCACGTTTTTTCTTTTTATATTTTCTATATCCAACTTTTGACGATGATGGTAACGTTAAAATACAACCAGTTGCGTTGTTTTAGAAGCGTGCACTGACCAGCAAGGCAGCAACAGCAAAGCAAACCAGTCGACGGTGTCGTTCGAATGTTGTTCGGCTAATGGAAAACTTCAGCGGCCGGTTTTCGTCCGGTGCGGTGCGCGTTATTGGAGGCACTTCACTGCAATAACTAGCAATGCTGGCAATAGAACTTTCTGGCTCGAAATGTATGAAGTGGTATGAACGGTATGAACGTTGGTTGAGCAAATAGCATCCCACCCAAGTATATCTTGATTACACAACGCAAATAACAAACAGCGGGCGCTAAAAATGTCTCTCTGTATGAACAACTTTTAAAATTTGTTTTTTACTGCTTTCCTTTGGTTTTATAGATTTTGGAGTCTGAGGATGAGGAACTTTATTCTAATTCTAATGTAGGAAAAATTAGTCTGTCTAGACAGGATGGCTGGGAATAGACAGGAGGGATTGGGATTGGGTGCGTTGGATGCATAAGTAGTGGTGATGTCGAAGGGTGCAAGGACCTTTGCCTAGGTGCCTAGCTGTGGACTCCCTACCTACAATGGACGTAACAAAGGTAAGAAAGTAGAAACTAAGAATTGAGATTGTTAACCCTTCATGCAAGAAAGCATTGAAAGTTTTCATTGATTCATTCGGATTTCAGAGACTTGATTTGACAAAAAAAAAATCTTTCAAAGTTTTGAAGTTTTGAAAACTTTACAGTTTTCTATGGTTTTCTCGTGGGTTTCTCTTATCTGCCAAATTTATTTCATAACTTTGCAAAAAATTGGATTTCGTTTTGTTATAATTCACAACTGAATTAATTAAATTGACTTTTACATCAATAAAATTTCTGATTTTCTTTTCTTTTTTAAATTCTGATAAATTCCGCAGTTTTTTTGCTCGGAGGTCCTGCCAAAAAACTTTCTTTACTTCATTTTAATTTACATATCATAAGAAATTTTGTCAATTTTTTATTTTTGTTTAGGTTTAGGATATTTCTTTTTTTTTACCTTTTTTAACAGGCACTGCTTTCTTTTAGCAACTGTTGAAAAAATAAAGATTTTCATCAAGGGTAGGTTTTGTTATTGGAAATTTATGAAAATGAGGAATTAAACAAGTTAAAACGTTACATTTAAAGTAAAAAAAGTTAAAACTTGTTAAAACTTAACTGTTAAAAGTAAAATAATTGATTAAAACGGTTTTAAATAAATAGCTATAGGTATAGCAATTAGCTTATTGCTAAAAATAGCCCTTTCATTCCCAATCTTTCGATTGATTGAATTAAAATGGTTTTAAATTACGCTTTTAATTGAATTTTTTTCTGCTTTTTGCGTCTTGTTGTTTTTTATCTGTCAGAAATATCGCATTTCAGTTTTTTATTTTTTTTATTTAATTTTTCTTAACTGGACTTTTTAAAATCTAATTAAAAAGCATTATTTATGATTTGTACTGTTTTATTTCTGTTTGCTTTTATTTTTTTAATTTTTCTTCAATTTTAATTTTGATTTTTGAATGAAGCACACGAAGAAGTAAATTTAAAGTACCAAGCAGTAGATCATTTGTGTTGCAATTAAATCGGCAAATTATCTTAATTCTGCGTTCTATAATTGGCTTCTGAACGCAACTTGAACTACAAGTGATTAATGTTTAATTGCTGTTCTGTTTTCGCCGAACGAATCTGTATCAGTACAATATTTGCGTTATTCATTATTATAATTTTATGAAATGTGTATTTAAAATTTTGCAATATGTTTTTAATTAAAAACAATCCAAATTTGATGGTTTTTTTTGTTCATTACAAAGAATTTCTTTTATCTCAACGAAATATTTTATATTTCATAAAAAAAAAATTATAATTTCAAAAGCAATTAAAAATTAATTACTTAAAAACTAAAGAAAAAAGAAAACAATGACAAAAACTATAAAAGACTTTATTCTTAGCTTCTTATCATACCTTACTACTTATCATCTGTATAACTTTCTACATGATTCATCCAACAGCGAAAATCCCAAGAACTTTTGGCAATATTAACAATTTATGCACTATGGATTTTCATTAAGAACAATGTCGACTTAAATAAATAATAGGTTTATATAGGTAATCCTTGAATTGTGCTGAAGGTTAATGTTATAAAGCAGTTTAATTGTGGCGACCTTGCCATTTTTATTTTGTTGCTCGTCGCACAAACTAAAAAAAAGCGTTGCAAATTTTTTGCGGAAACTTCTGTGGAGCCAATATAAACAACAACAGGAAAATTGGCTGTAATTTTCATGTACTCAGTCAGTCAAAAAGCGAATTATATTATGTGCTCACTGCTTGTTGTAAAATGAATATTATGGACTATTTTATGCGACTTTTATTTTGTTGAAACGATTTGTTGAAGTTGGTTGATGTGATTTTCTGATCCTGCAAATTGTCATAGACTTTGTTTGCTTAAAATTCCATTGGTTTAAATTTACTTCATGATTCACATTCGCTAATAAGTGTAAAAGGGGAATTAATTATCTACCTTGTAAATGAAAAATGTTAAATGAATGACGATTATTTATGGGAATTGTTAGTCATTGCAAAATCCACTTATGTGATATTTATTGTTTTATGGCTCATATATTATTACAGTTTCAATTTGTTTGTTTAATTGATTCATGGTTTTACAGTTTTAATTTTTCTTTTTTCAAATATTATTCTTAAAAACATGTTTTCGTGTCTTTTTCAAATGGTAATTTAAGTAAAAATTAATCAATGTAAAGTTTAATTTTTAAATTACAGAGAAAAAACAAAACAATTTTCTGTAAACTGACTGATTTACAATTGCATCAACACACAATTATAAATAAATTGTAAGTAATTACAAAAATTATGTGAAAATGATCGGTCGCATTAAAAATTACATCATTTCTGCAAAGTCAAACAAAAGGATGAAAAGCGCCGCGCGAAGGGTAAAACTTGGCAATCCCACTTTTAATCATCGTTCTTGAAATAGTATCATAATCAAACAAACGAGATCAATAATCTGAAAGATAACGAAAACTTCTAAGTACTTTTATGATTCATCGTAACAATTGTTTAGACTTTTCAATTTTTTTTTTTTTAATAGATCAACTTTTTAGACTTTCAAATAGTCATAAAATATTCAATAGTAAATAATACTAAATAAAATTATAGAATTTAAAAAATAATAATTTAATTTGGAAATTTTGTTAAAAATTAAGTATTAATTTCAAATGTAAAGTAAAAAGGAAAAAGTAAATTGCAATTACCCTAAGTGCAGCAAAAACGATCATGTAGCAACCAATTTCGGTCGCCATTCTAATAATGTTTTCCTTTAAAGTTTGGCTACAACCAGTGACGGGCATTCGACTAATAAACTGGAAAATTTTATAGCATAATGAACCCTCAATTAAAACCATTTCGTCCGATTCGTAGTCTTCAACCCCGTAAATTCCGCAACAAGTGTACTAAAAAAATCGGTTAAAAAGTTGTTTAGATATTAAGCAAAATCTGCAAAAGGAAGACTAAAATTATTTGCAAAACAAAATAATAGATGTTAATACATAAGTATTTGTTTATATTAATTATAATATTTTTTTAATGATAATTTTGCCCATAAAGCTGTTTTGTTAGGAGTGGTTAATTTTTAATATCAGGAGACATTATAAAAGAGGTCAAATTGTGGTTGACTGACCAACAAATAGAAACAAATTAAGCAGAAGAATTAATCACGTTTAGGGTGAACGATTAAAATAATCTTTTCAAGTGAATTTGTTGAGCATGACGGTTTTAACAATGCTGCTTGACGATATGACCAGGAACAATGCGATAATCGTTGTGAAATTACGTCCTGCCATTAAACGAACCAATGGCTAATTTTAAATGTTTCTGCTGTTCATTTATTTCTTCTTGTTTAGCTTTTATTGATAAGGCATTTTGCGTCCAATTAATCGCTCAATGAAAAAGGGAAAAACCATGAAAAACTTTAAAACTTTTGTGACCGTTTAAAGTTTAAAAAGTTTTATTTTTTATTTTTGTTTAATTCAAACAATTAAAAATAATGTTTTACCCGTTCTTCAATTTTGTAAAATTCCTTCTTGGCCTTGGTTTTATTCAATTGTAACTCCATGGTCGTTTCGATTTTCCCTAGGTCAGTGTCTCCGATATTCAAAAAGGTCAGACACGCCAACCTCATTTCGAACACCAACAGCACCACCAAAAACAAAATTAACTGCAAAAATATACGCAATACGTTAAATCACGCGAAGCGATTAAGTCGCAACTTAATTTGCATTCGTTCGTTTACCACACGCAACAGGTTGGCATTGTAATGCTTGACGAAATAGAAACTGCAAATCGACGCGGCGAAACTTAGGGCGCCCAAAATTATAAACAATTGCGGCAAGAACAAAAACTCTTGTCTTACAATATAGCATTCTATTAGGGGTAAATCGCGTCCATAAATCCATCCCAGAAGTATTAATGAAATACTTAATAACTGTAAAAGAAAATGAAAAGTTTTTGATTTTCCATAAATTTAATTTTTTAATGAAAACAAATCCTTGGTATTACTTACTGTGAAAACAAAATTAACGGCAATAAGAAGTGCCTGCAAAACGACTTCTTTCATGACCGATGTTTAGCACACTTTTTGCATCACTTAGCTCTTCATTTATCACACACAAACCAAAAAAAAAAACCATTAAACAAGTTGCCTAAACATTGTTGGCCATTGATTAGATAAATGGTTAATTGTTTTCGAGTGCTTGTAGTTGCAATTTTCAGGATTATCTTAATTGATGTTAATGTGTTATGTCCATCACTGGCATTTTCAACAAGAAGCAAGAATTGATTTATTTTCAGTAGATAATTGTATTTTTAAATTCCTTTCAAATGAAATTACAAAAAGAAAGAAAAACAGAAAAACTTCTTTTATAATAAATTTATTTCCTTTAATTTTATAATAAAAAATCAACTATTGAAATTTATAACTATCAACAATAAACATTTATTTGAATAACTAAACAATAAATAAAACTTTAAAAATGTTAATTAAACTTATTATTACAATACAATTGTTAAAAAAAAACTTAAAACAGTTTTTTTTTAATAGCAGAAATAAAAACAGTACAAAAATTTAAAGCATAATATTGCAAAAATAAATCCTCTTAGTAAATTAACATTAAAAAGGCGTTTTTCATTAATTAGAAAACGCTCATCAATAAACAAACAGTTAAATCGATAATTAATCCTCTTTTCAACACATCTCAGTATCAATTAATCACAAATTCCACGAGTTGCTAATCAATCAGTTATTATTGCTATCCCCATCCAAAACATCTCTATCATTGCTAATTTTGTTATTCCCTGTATGACACGGAATACTAGGAATTTGAAAGCCCTGCTTAACGAATCCAGAATAATGCGCAGTGGGTTCCAGAGGGGGCGGCAAATTTTTATCGGGAGTAACCGTTTGTTCGTCCAACAACGACATGTCAATCGCTTTCGCCTCCTCGTCAGCGCCATCAATTTTTAACGGCAAAACAAAATCGGCAGTCGGCAGTAAAACCGGATGCGAGACATCGCTCAACGTGGTGGGCGAGAACGGATCCTGCATGTAGTTCCTTTTATCGGGCGTCAAATCATCCGCCGTACTGTTATCGGACACATCGAAATCGTAATTGAGCGTCCACAACTGCTTGTCCTCTTCCAATTGTTTCCGTTCGGACGAATGTGCTTCTGCTTTACCATCGGTTTGATCCGTCAAGAAATCAGAAACGATATCTAATTTAAATGCGGACTTTTTGTCCATAACAACATTGATATTCTTCAGATTTTGGCTGTAGAATTTGCGCTCTTCGTTTTCGGGACTGGCGTTTTGTGGGGGCGGCAAAACAGTTTCCGGTTGACTGCTGCAAGCGCTTCCCGCCAGAAAGGATTCCACGAAGGTCGGCAGTTTCATTTCTTTGCGCGGTTTAATTGTCAGTGGCGTGCGTTCGAGTATTGTGCTAACTTTTGTCGATATTTCGTCCTAAAAATTTTCAGTTTGTTATAAAAATAGATTGGAAAGCATTTTTTTTTAAGAATTAGAGGTAAATTTTAAAAGTAAAGTAACAGACCTGCAATTTAGAAATATTTTCCCTAAGTTTCATAGAATTGTGGCGCACGTCATCGGTGCGTTCAGAAAAATCCCGCAGAACCGACAATTGCTCGTTCATTTGATGCATACTTTCGCAAACCACCAAAGTCGATTCCCAAGCACTCACAATTTTAATGTCGCCGTTCATGTAAGCATTGAACTCTTCTTCGGGCATACTCAAAGAATCCGCAGTTAAGTTTTCCACAAATGAAATGGCGCAGCACTAAAACAAATTTTAAATAAATATTTTTAAATAAAAAAATATATAAATTAACTTTCTTTAAAATGTTGACTTATATTGCTTTCTAATTTATTTAAAATTTGAAAATATTTCATCAAACAAATTTTCATTTAATCAGCCTGTTCTAAGCAAAATAAAATAAATAAGAAGACTTACCAAATTTGTAAAATAATATCCACTTTCACCTTGCATGAGCTTCGAATCGTTGCAGAACCTAGTGATATACAAAATATTGCTCTTAAGTCGCGCCGGATTCGCCTTGAGGACCACGAAAATCAAAGCGGGAAGAAAATCGTCAGCACTGACAGGGCTCGCTTGGCAATTCTGCAAAACTTCCAAAACGCTTCGGCAGCACTTTACGATGCAAGCCAATTTATCCTGCGGTGCCTTCACCGAATCCATTCCTGTAATAAAAAATCCATTAACAAAAAAAAACATCAATAAAAAAACATGTAAAAAGCAAACCAATTAAGTCAGTAATAGCTGTATAAACTAAATCGCGTATGTGGATGCTGGTCTCGCTAATGCAGCAACCCAAATGGTGAGCATTGACCCAGCTCAGTTTGCGAATTCGTTCCTGGATGGCCAGATCTTTCTCTTCGTCGCTCGTGCTCGGCGGACAGAATAACTGATCGTAGGTGGCAACCGTAACGATTTTCTCGAAGTGTTCCAGCATCGCGATCTTTTGCTTTTGGTCCAGAGCACCGTATGATGGATGGTTGTTAAGTCCGGCAGCGTAATTATTGTAGTACTTTTGCGCCAGTTCCGATACGTCCTCGATGGGCTTGTGATTGAGCATTTCGGTGAGCAGTTTCGAAGACAAATGATGGACATGCTTGAAGAAGTCTTCGTTGATGAAATCTGGTGCTTCTACGCTGCTCACGAAGTCGCTTTTTAGTCGTTTCACTTCCGGATTTATTTGTAGCAATTCAGGATGTTCCTGTCTGTATAAATCTGGAATTGGAAAATATCATTATTGAACATTTGTACGTTGAAATAGAATTTAATCAATTTATAAAAAGCAATAAATTGCTTTGTGGGTTTTAACAGTTTATCAGTTATAAAATATAAACATAATAATATTTTTTGTTTGTTTATTTATTTAGCTGACGAACATTGAGAAAAATTTGATAAAAAATTATCATTTAGTAGATTATTAAAAGAAAGAACTATTGTTTTAATTTTGATAATAGTTATGCAGATTTCAGAAAAAGTTTTCCTTGTTATTTCAATATTTAAATGGTTTCAATTATTTAATTATTAAAAGAAAAGTAATTAAATTATTAGTAATAAATATTAAATTATTTCTGCAGTTGTTTTAATTTATTTTGCAAGAAAAATGTAACTTTATTACCTCTGTGGCCAGACTTCTTAAAATTTGGTGTGAGATTCTTAAATATTTTATTCTTCTTATCGATTTGCTGCCTCTTCTTCTCCTCAAACTTATTGAACTCCGGAATCTGATGATGAGCTTTCTGTTCAGCTCTTAGCTTGGTTTGTTTCTGTTTCTCCATTGACTTGTGATAGCAATGAGAACAATAACCTGCCAATGAAGATTTTTTTTTATTACTTGAAGAAAATATAAAAAAATACATACCATTCCAGTCTGGATTTCCGTAATAATCACATCCCTTTTTGCATTTCAAACCGGCCTCGTTAATCCTCAAAGAAGTAACTTTTCTTGAATGCATTTTTAGTTTTTAGTCTGTTCGCAATCTGCAATTACCACCAAAATCGATTTAAATTGATTCGTTTACATGGTGCCAATGGTATCTTAATGTATGGAGCACCGAATACGAATGGAAAGTCTTAAATTCTTACCAATTGTCTTAAAATAATCAGTCGAATATTTAATCACAACCAAAAAACATTTTTTTATTCTCAGGAAAGTGGCGACGCCTGCGACCTCTAAATGCCTTTCACATATTTTAAATTCCTGATCCTTCTGTCAAACGGCGACTTCACTTGTTTTTAATTTTCCCGAGCTTCATTTGTTTTCAATAAAAGTTTTGCAGTGAATGCAAAGTTTGCAAATGAATAATATTGAAAACAATAAAAAAGATGCAATTTTCGTGGGAAATTTTCGTTTTTTTCATTTGCGGCAACACTGCTTACGCCCTTATCGATGTCAAACAAACTTTAACAACATTTGACACCATTTCGTTAATGAGTTGTGTGCTGTGCAAGTGCTGATTCGAGTGCGTTGCAAATTAAATCGAAATTTGCAACAGTTACTACAGAAAGCGATGCGAAGAGAGCAAATCATCGGTGCAAGCAATCGAAGCCAATAAATAAGAAGGAAAATGGCCAAATTAGTGGACGTGTATCGTCCATTGAAAACTCTAAGTAGGAGACAACTACCTCTTGTTGTGGATGAAACATTAACGGTAATTTAATCTGTTTTTACTAATTTTTGCAAACGTTACCACTGATTAGATACTTTTTCCACTTGTAAATAATCCTTAAATTGTGTAGTTTCGTTACTACAGGACGAACTCTTTGAATATTTAGCTATAACCTACAAAAGATTTCTCTGGTGAAAATCTGAATTTTTAAAAGCACTTTAATTATCTGCCTTTTTATGCGCTTGTTCTGTTATTAATAAATTGCTTTTATTTATTATTTACAAACGGTTAGACCGATATCTGGATTTTTAATGTGCGTTATAATGATTGTTACAGATGGTGATGGATTTGAAATATCTAGGATTGATTTCTGATAATCAGCAGGTGAAAGGCAAGGAATTGGAGGATTTTAGTCGCAAATTGCAATTGCTAACAAGTGAAGAGCTGTGTTCTGCTTTGCAAGTGTCAAGATTTGAAATTTTACATGTGCTGAATCAGTCTGTTCCCTGTGTTGGATGTCGCAGAAGGTAATTCTTACATTATTACAATTTTTAATTAGAATAATAATTAGTTTTTAATAAAATTGTAATATAACGTGAGCAGCCATTTAACAAGCAATATTTTTGGTTTACAGTGTGGAAAGACTTTATCATCAATTATTTAAGTACGAATTTCCAACGTTCGATCCGCTAATAGTCACCCCCGAAGGAATAGTTACTATAAGACCGGATAAGCAAAACTCGCCGCAATTTATAAGTAGTCTCTTTCACGGGCACAGGTAAGCCAACGTTTATTTGCTAGATTAATTGTTTTAAAAGTTTAAAACACAAAATTAATTGTTTTAAAAGTTTAAATGACAAAATGAAAGTGGAAAATTCTTTTGTTGCGCCAAAATAACATAACACTTGTGTAAATAATTTGAAAACTTTTTCCAGCGCTCGCTTAAATAACTTAGTAGACAGCCAGCCGAGGAGAAATAAAAAAAGTCACCGTTGTCTATTACATTCACTAGATTCGCAACGCAGCCGGCCTATAACTCCCGCTTGGCGAGATGTTTGGGATTGCATGCGTGCTGAATGCAAGAGAGATGTGTGTATTATTGAAGCTCCTAGCCTTAGAGTCACATTAGAAACCTATTTAAGAAAGCATCGATTTTGTGGCGAATGCAGGACTAAAGTCCAAAAGGGTAATTAACTTTTATTTCATTCCTTCTTTTTTTTTACTTTAATTAATTAATACTTTTGTACAAATTTCATTATTTTTGCTTTACAAACAAGCAGTATTAATTATTTTATTTTTAACAAGGCGACTTTTTTTTTTGTACTTCTTGATTATTAATTTAATCCAAAAATTTTACATTTTTCTGGGGTTGTTTTTATGGTTTGACTTAACATAAAAAAACATTATTTTCTAAATGTTTGATAGGAAATTTTATTCCGTATAAATTTTCTTGGTGAAAAATGTTTGAAATGTAATATCGCTTATAAATATTTACATAAATTTGCATTAATTTGATTATTCAAACTTTAAAACGCTTGAATCGCATACATTCAAATTAAAAATCAATTTTCACGCTGTTTAATTGCAAATTACTGAGCAAATGCGCTTCCATTAATTGAATTGCAAATGCTCGATACATACGTCCAAACGTAATTGCAATTGAAATCATTAATTAAGTGTTCAATTAATTTTCCGAAAAAGGAATTATTCCGTTTAGAAGTGAATTCCTTTTTTAGTAGAATGTTGCTAACAGTTTCTGTAGTAACATGTTGTTTCATGGAAACGGGCCAAAAATTAAAACTCGCCTTGTTAAAAACAAGTCAATTCTATTAGCAACAACAAAAAATGAAAAAACTTTTGGTAAAATAAAAATGTTAATTGAAATTTTCCAGCATTTTACTTATTGATCGAAGACCCTGAACCGTGCAAAGAAAAAGGCTACGTGACGGCCCTCTACGCCGGCATCAAACGGTGCATCCAGGAGAAGCACATCCATCTGCAAACGAAGACTGAATACATTGCGAAAATAATCGGCCGCGCCGAGCCGGAACTTCTGGGCAGGTAAGCATCCGTTCGCTAAACTCGTTAGTTTTATTTACTGTACCCGCTCAGTCGTAGAGAGCGACACGCGAAGACGCTGGAGATCGCACAGGAAGAGGTGCTCACGTGCATCGGCATCTGCATCTACGAACGTCTGCACCGCATCTACATGCGTATGCGTGAAGAGGAATGCGTTTGCCAGGTGTTTGCTGCCGTCGCCGTGGACGCCCTTTGCCGTAACTTCGAGACCGCCGTGGAGAGCAAACAGGGCATCTCGCAGTTGGAATTGCTGTACGCCGAGTTGGCCAAGGAAGAGGAGCAGAAGCAGATACGTAAGGAGCAGAAGAAGCTGAAGAGGAAACGGAAAAAGGGCAAGAGTGGCTTGGAGCAGAATGGCAAAGAGAATTGCAACGAGGACGAGTTCCCCGAGGAGTTCGACGAGAAGGATGAAATGTCCGATAAGGAGTGCCGGTGTAGCGGTGATAGCAACAGCGGCAATCAACAGAAACAACACCAACAGCTAAAGGGCGAGCCGTTGAATTGTCTCAATTGTAACAGCGAACAACTGGCCAAGTGTTCGAACGGCAGCGGCGACAAAGCGTCGCTCAAGACGCACTGTAACCACTACGAGGACTGGTTGTCGCCGCGCAAGAAGGACTCGTCGCGCAGTAAGAAATGTGATAATTTTGTGGGGCGAAAGGAGGGCTGTCGCGACCAGTCGCACGATTGCGGATACTCGTCCGAGAACAATAACGGTTGCTGCGAAAGCGAGTCGCTCAGCAGCATGCCCAGTTCGCCGGATGGCTCCGAATTGGCCTGCTCCGACGGCTGTTGTCAGCCGGAAATCGAATTGGAGTCCGCTTACTTTGCCCACAGTAGATTCGCTTCGTTCGGTAGCGGTCCGCAGCTTAGTTTACAGGAAATGCTAGATGTAAGTCATCTTTTTTTTCTTTTTAAGCAAAAAATAAAATGTAACTTAATTAATTTTTAGGATCACTTCTATTCGGATGACAATAACTGCTTTATAACACCCGAGGAAGTTCGAGAATTCAAGTCGAACAATACGCAAGTGTATGAGGAAAGGCAGCAGCTGAGGAAGACGCTGAGGAGGCGGTTCGATATGCTGTGCCAGAATGGGCCCGTGCAGGTACCACGAATGCTAGTTCAGTCCAAATGCTCTGCGAATTGATTAATTTCGGCTGCTCGCTTGATCATTACGATGTAGAGGAAACAGCGAGGCTTCGTTTATCGGCTGAGTGTATTTCTTCTTCGATTTTGTGTTCCCATTATGTTTTATTCGAGTTTTCACAGACCGTTTTATATGTTTCTTTCCTTCATTTTTTTTTTTTTTTTTTTGGTTTGTTTTAATGTCTGCTTGAGATCCAAATTGTGGGCAATTAATTTGATTTTTATTGAGTAGTCACTTCGAGGTATTTTAGTTTTCCCTTTCTTTCATGTCTTGTTGTTTTTAATTTGATTTTTTCTTCTTTTAGAGAAAACAAAACTGTTAATATCGTTGCATTCCAATAATAATAGTAATTATACATAAAAATTGATATATTTGTTAGACACTTTTCGTAATATGTTTCGTACAAATTTTTGCTATTCGTAATGTTTAAAACAAATCGTTGAAGTGTATAATAATTGAAGAAATTTGAAATATAAAGGGCCATTTGAATATTTATCTTGGAAATTTTCGTTTTTGGTTTTAGAATTCGCATTTCAATTTATAAATCTAAATAGTTTAATTTTTTTTAGTTCCAGTTTTTACAACAGATGTCGATAAGAAAATACTCATAAAAAATCATCCCCAATTTGTTTTAAGTTTAAAAAATTATTTAAAAACTTTTTTTCTGTGAATTTTCGAATTTTTGCAAATATTGTATAGATTTATTGAAAGAAGAGCTAAGAAGATAGGATCATCCTGACATGGATATTCATCAATTTTTCCATGAGGTAAGTGCCTTTATATATATTTTTTTTTCATTTAATATTTTTTTCATAATCTGAAGCGTATTTTTAAATTTTAAAATACAAATGCTTTGAAATACTGATAAATAACCATTAACGATTTATTTCTTATATGAAAATATAATAAATTACTAAAAGTACTTAAAAAAAGACAGCCTTTTTGATAAATTTCAATATTAAAATCTAAAAATCTAAATAAAACCGTTTTTACAATTATCAAACTACTTAAAAGTTAAATACACTGCAAGTATTCTATTTTTTTTTCTCTTCATCGCTTAAATAACCAATCTAACATTTAAATTAATTGAAATCGGAATTAAATAATGTAATTAATATATTGCACAGGCATTTATAAATACATTCCATTGACTAAATAATCCGCATCGTGAGCGTACGTTTTGCCTCCTCTTCTTAGGCGTCTTCGCACCACTCTCATTCTGCATCCAACTAAGATAGCCATTAAGGATGTAATAAGCAAGCCTGAAATTTGTTTGTTCCATTAAATTGTTTCGAGTCATATATTCAGTTGTAGTTTGAAGTGAATAATGTTTATAGTATTTCGTGTAGTGTGTAAATATCCACTGTACCTAATGTTAACGATAAGACTGCTCCACTGGGAGTCTCTGCAATTCCATCCTCGATGGCTTCCAATGTGTCTGCTGTTAGCTTATATTGCATCGCCAGATTTTTGCTCGGCTCCACTTTCGATGATGATGACGCCGAAGAGATAAAATGGTCCTTGGAATGTTTCAGTTCATGTGCCATTTTGTCTTGTTCATGTTTCGGAATTTCTGTAACAAAGTCTTTGTATTTTTCTTTTCTTTTTTTTTTATTTATTTTATTTTTATTTTATAAAAAAAATTAACTTTTACCTTTTTCCACTTTCCAAGAAACGGGAAGAGTTTTAGTTGCCGGTTTATTATAAACCATCTTTTGCGGATCGCCCAGTTGTTTCCCATTGGGATTCCACGAATCAATTTGATTTAATTCGGGGCCATATTGTGGTAAATTTGGAACTCTCATAGCTGCAATTACATTAGTTATTAATTTGTAATTTTAATTAAAAATATTAATTAGCAGAATGTAATTAGCAAAATTTGAATTCATTCATTTACCTGGCTGATTAGGCCAATTATCGGGAAATTGTTGCATCGGCGGTCCGTACGCATCGGGCTGATAATAATTGGGTAGCTTTTGGTAGTCGTGACCATCGCCCATCACTTGCATTTGACTGATTTGGCATACAGCAAAGCAAAGCAAGGAAATTACAATTGTTTATTTGTAGAAGGATGCAGTTGCATTGCATATTTGCTTAAGATGAACATGTGCAATGAGTTTGTCTTTGGCAATTTGGCAAGGAGATGTTTACAAATTACCGAGTATATTTGTGCATATTTAGCACAAGAACGCAAGAACTGAAATGGCAATTCCTGAAGGAAATTTGTTGCTAAATTTAGCCGATACAGAAATATTATTGTTTGCGCTATTTTTTTTTTTATAAAAGTAATCTTGCTTTTTTTGTTCTTTTAAATTTGAATTTAATTATGAAGTTGATGTTTTATTTGAAATTCAATATTATTCAATTTGTAAATTCTAGGAAAATTGTAATTTATAATTAGTAATTACCTTTGGTCTTGAGTGTCTGGTACTTGTAGGCCGCTTCCTTTGTGGTTGAAAATGTGACTATTTTTGCCTGCAGGAATAACAAACAAGATTAATGATTTCCGCAAAAGAAATGAAAAAAACAAAACTGAGCAGAAATATTAAAAGCAGTTTTCACATTTTCAATGCTACTTTTTATCTTTCTTTTTTACATTTTTTAACTCATATCATAAGTAGAGTTGTAAAGAGTTTTGCAATTATCCTTTGTTATAACGATTTAATAATTAAAATTGAAAAAAATGAA
Organism: Holobus sp. GC000080; assembly: GCA_030556065.1. Classification (NCBI taxonomy): domain Eukaryota; kingdom Metazoa; phylum Arthropoda; class Insecta; order Coleoptera; family Staphylinidae; genus Holobus; species Holobus sp. GC000080. The sequence goes on from JASKGO010006143.1 coordinate 32,875, forward strand.
ATTTCAGATTTAAAAAACATATTTTTTAGTTGCATTTAATGAAATGGGTAGTTCTGCAAATTCTTTTATGAAATTATTTTGTTTTTGTCTTTATTAAATACTATTTAAATTTTAACCGTTATAAAATGAAAGAAAATTTGAAATTGTATTTATTGAATTTCATCCCTTAAAAATTTTATAAATAAAATTTCAAAAACAAAAATTAAAACTTTCAAATTCTGATTTTCTTTAATTTTGAAAACTTTTTCCATTGCAAAAAAATTAATTAGTCTTCTTGAAATTGTTTTGTTTTCCATTTTTTGCTACTTTAATTGCATTTTATGATTTTAATTTAATTCATTATAGTATTATACAAAAAAACGAAAAATTAAAATTTTCATCCCCTAAAAACTTTTTCTTCCTTAAAAAACAAAAAAAAATTAAATTCAAAAAGCATAATTACCAGGATACTGAGACAACCGCTGCGGCACTTGCTGCGCCCAATTATTCTGCGGATCCGACAAGTACGGGGGCTGATAGGGGACCTGAATCTGGGGACGCATGTACTGTTGCTCGGGGGCCGGCAACTTGGGTATCAAGTTCTGTACCATTGGCATCGGCCTCTGATACATCTCATTCGCCGCCGCTCTTCCTCCGTCACCATTACTCACGCCTTCCTACGTGAAGAGCACAGACACATTACACATTATCAAGCCGCATCAGAGTCAACAGAATAAGATTGTTTAATTAATGGCCATCAAGCAGAGGCCTCACTTTATATGCGTGTACTGTGTGTAGTACGTAGGTAATGAAATTGAATTATTTAAGTGCCGGTCATGAAGAGATAGCCTGCGATGGGTAGTAGGTAATAAGGCGAGTGTCGTAAAAGTGGCGTACAGCATATGTAGTAAATTACGTACTAAATTAAGCGGTGCAATGTTCTGTTCATTGTGCGGCCCTTGTTGCGGACTCTTCAGCGGTAAGAGCGTCTTGATGGTCGTGGTCGCCGATGGAGGTGATTCGGGGCACCGCAACTCCGGCGCTTCATCGCTTCCATCGGCGCATTGTGGGATTCCGTCGCAGGCGTTGTAAATTGCTATGCATTCGCCAGTCGAGCGACATTCGAATTGATAATTGCTGCATTTTCTATCTGCAATTTAAAATCAAATATTTCTTATTTTTTTAATTTTAAGAAAATTATCTATTAAAAAAAACGACTTTTTCTTGAAGTTACAGACAGTTTACATCTTCTGTAGATTTAACCTTTTCGTAAAACTAGAATCTAGAACTGCTTAACTTAACTGTTTGCAAACTTAATTAAAACTTTAAAAAAGTTCTTGCAAACAGTGCCGGAAAAAATATCTGCGAATGTTCAAACGGGCACTCTAATTATTATCCATGTGATTTGCACAGTTTCCGCTTCATTTTCCGTGTTAATTGTGCCTCTCGCAGCACTTCTTGTAGCCGGCTACATTTTTATTGTTCCTCATCGTCTTATTATTGTTATTATCAGTATACCGGTACTGCGGTTACGTGGTAAATTTTGCGAGACACGAACATTAAAAATGCTAATTCGTTTCTGCGCTCTTTTTTCCTTCTTCATCTTCTTTTCCTTATCTTTACCATTTTTTTAAAGACAAACGTGCGCGACCAACGAGTGGAAATCCGCACAACACTTTTTAAGTCAATAACCCACAGCGACCTTGTTCGAATTGATGCTACAATTATTTATTATTATCCGACTGTTTTTATAACTTTTAACAATTACCATTATTACCAATTACATTTTTTAATTTGCAATTGCAAAGAAAAAATAATGCAATTTTCTGTTGTTTTTTTAGTTACAAAAAAAACTTGATTAATAATAAGTAAAGAGAAACTACAATACTTGCGCAAAATGTTGGATGTTAGTGAAATTATTTATTGCTGCCTTAAGTGGGTCAAATTACCAAATTCAAGTTCAAAAACTGAAAGTCTGTTAAATTTATTTCCTAGATTATGCTTATTTTCATTGTTTAGCAACTTTTGCAAGTATTTTGTTTGCTTGTTGTAAGAAATATTTTATTTTTTGTAAAAAAAAAATGTATATTTCTGTTTTGAAATTTGCATTACGTGCTTTTTGAAGTAATTAGCATAAATTATTATAAGTTAAGCAAATTTTTATTAGACTGTTAATTATTTTTTTATTTTTTATAAAACTACTAATTAATATTCTATTTGTTTCATTAAAAATAAAAAATAAAATATGTAAAGTAAAATATTTAATTATTTTTATAGATGTTTTTGTTATTTTAACGCTTGCATTAATGAAAGCACTGCAAGTTGCAAAATTTTACGACAAAGTAACGTAAAAATTCGAAAACTAATTAGTAATTAGCATGCACGCATAAAATAATTAAAAGCAATGAAATGTTTTCCACATTAAAATCACATTAACAGCAAATCTAGCATCCATCGAATACATTTACTATGCTTTTATGCGGCTTGTGCAAAAGTCGATTATTTAATAAACAAATTAAAATCTAATGCATCTAGCACGTCGATGTAATAAAAAGTGTTTTCACGAACTATACTAGCAACTAGCAAGTTTCATTAATAACTCTCTTGAGCACTTTATGTTTTCATAATAATTAATTACTTTGCCGTGTGTAACTGCGAGGAATTTCTATTACGTATTAGTAGTTTATAACAAAGCCTAGTTTCGTAATTTTGAATAAAAAAAGAAGAAAGAAAAATTAAAAATTTCATTCAACGGTAACCATCAATACTTTCAATTAAACAATGACACAAAGGAAATTACTAATTTTTGGATTTTTCGATAATAACAGCTGAAAACAACAAGCGAAACAAACCAAAAAAAAAAAAAAGTAAAAAGCAGTATGGAGGTCGTGACTGTGAATTCTTTTTTTTTTTCTGCTACAAAGAGAACTTTTTTTACCATTTCCAAAATTGTCGGCGCGATAGTTTGTGTATTATAGCGTTGGTAAAAGAGTGTGAGAGATTATTGTCTCCTACTTCGCAGTTGTCGAGAGTTCTTCACCGAATTGTATCTGGCGGCATTAATGTTCTGAATTGTTAGCTCTTCGGTCGACTGTTTCGCGCATTTTAAGTATTTTTGCCCATTGAAAGTGATTGGTAAAGATTGCGTTTGTTGCATTTTGTTGTACTAAGTATATCAGTTGTACAATTGCCGAAGCGCAAGCGAAATGGCGTCGAAGTTAAGAAGAACTCCGTTGCTTACTTATGATAATCATGGAACTGCAATTTGTCTGCACAACTTTGCTAATCCTTCGTCTGCTAAATCCAACAAGGTAAATAACCCTAAAGTTTAATTACTTGCTTGTTTTTGGGTGTTTTGCTATTACGTTTTTACTTTTTGTTGTTTATTAAAAAGTTAGAATGGGAATAATGCGGAGGTTTTGCAGTATTTTAAGTTTTACAGTTTAAAGAAATTATTTGTTTCTTTTTAATATAAATAATTTAAATTTTGAATATTTTTTTTTTAATTATTTTAGTTTTGTTTTATTGGAAATTTTGTTTATTGCATTTCTTAATCAAATTTATGAATTAAATTTTTCGTTTATATTAATTTATTAAAGCATTGAAATGATTGGTTTTTAATTAAAGTGAAAATTTTTAATTTAAAACAGCAATTAATTTGGTATATGATTTTTTATTATTAAAGAAGCAGTTATTTTTAATTTGTAATGATTTTAATATTTTTTGTTTGACATAAGAGTTTAATATAACTTTTTGATAGCAATAATTTCAATGTTATTTGAATTTTTGAACGGCAGTTCATTTTTCAATTCGTTAAAAAGTGTTTAATTTCATTTCAACAATCAAAATTTCAAATTCTACGTTTTAAAGTATAGTTTTCTCTTCCTTGATGAATTTTTGTAATAGTTTTGAACTGAATTAGAAATTTTGAACGGCAGTTAATTTTGTAATGCATTAAAAAGTTTTTTTTTTTGTGTTTTTAAATAACATTTTAAAAGCGAAATTTCTTATTCTACTTCTTAACGTTTTGTTGTCTCTTCTTTAAAGAATGTGAAAAATTTTTAAACGATTTTTATTAGATTTTTTTATACTTCTTCACATTTATTTTAACCATAGTAATAAATTCAATAATCGAAATATTTTTTACTTTTATTCTTCCTTCATTTGTATCAAAAAAAGTTTGATTTAATGATTTTTATTAGATAGAAATTTTCAATTTTATTAATAAATGGTTTTAATGCTTTTTTATCATATAAATTCTACTGGTTAAGAAAATTCAATAAATTTAAAAATAAAAATAAAATTTTGCTTAAAATTCGTCAACAAAAAATACAATGTAAAAGCAACATTATATTTCATTTTAAACATTAAAAGCATTTTACATCCGTCTTTGTACTTTCGAGCATATTCGAGCTTATTAATTTTGCAAAAACAAAGTATACTGAGCGCTCGCAGGGCTCTCTTAAAATATCCCCGGAACTTTTATTACACTAGATGCAATTAAAAATAGCTTTACGAGTTTGTAAACAAGTAATGATTGAGTTTAGTTGTTTGAACCACAAGCATGTAGGTCTCTTACACTCTCTTAAACAGTCCACAAAGTCTAAGAAAAAGAAGGAAAGAAAAAGACATATGTAATATCTTCATCCGTAACTGTTTTTCCGAGACACTTTTTACCGATAATAATTAAGTAGGAAGTAAAAGGATAATGACGGTCTCCTTCGCCAGTGTCCTTAATTCGCAATTACATCCCAAAGTAAATTCATATAATTTACTATTGCAATTACTCCACCGTAAATTCCTTCTGTAAACCAATATTTCTATACTTATCTATCTGTAAACTATATTCAATAGAGTAATATCTAATAGGTAATAAGTACATATAAACAAATAGCCGAACAGAAATGTAAACTTCCCATTTACTGCAAGTATGTTTTATATTGAAACGCCGGATTATTGTTATTAATGCAAATGCCTTTATAGTTTATGGGCGAGAATTTTTCTCGTTCGTTGCGGATTTTCCTCGCCGTATGAAACTGCCTGCTTTACTGTAATAAACAAACCTAATTGCAGTCTAGTAATTTGCATAATGTATGCTTCTCTATTTTAAAGTGTATTAAAGTATTAATTTCTAATCCATAAGTAACTCCATTTGCATTTCTCCCACGCATTTGTTTATATTTTACAACAGTTATATTGAAATTATTATTTCTAAAAAACGTTTGCTTTTTATATATTTTTTCTGGGTTTTTTGTTGTTGCTTCTTTTGAAAATGTTTGATTGATTTATAATATACAAAAGTATACAATATAATGCAATAATTAACGCAATAGTTAATTAAGAAAAAAAAGAAAAGAAAAGGGGAATCTTTGAAACTGTCTAATTAATTTTGTGATGTTACTGTTGCTAATTAACTGCTTATTTGGAAATATAGTGTATTGGGTTTCACTTTTAGTTCTGCCATCACAATGGAGAATGTTTATTGAAATTCACTTTTTAATTCACACAAGAATTTGGTAACTTTGGAAACGTGTAGTGTGTGTTATTTTTTCTTTTCTTTTTGTTTTCTGTTGTGTGCAAATAAATATTTGAACTGTGAGATTCAAATTTATAAATATTCAAATTTTCAGAATATTTATAATTAGTTTTTTTTTTCCTTATTTATAACTTATAAAATTCTGTTCTTTAATAAAATCTAAGAAGTGAAAATTTGCAATTGCATTAATTTAATTGCAAAAAAGTATTTTATTTTACGATCTAATAAATTAATATTCTACAAAATTAAAAACAATAAATTAATAAATAAATAAATTACAAAAATGCTTTTTTTCAATTAAAATTTCAACTTTTAAGTTATTTTTTTTTTGTCAATTTAATTTATTTTTGAGAAACCATTGTTAAATATGATTTTAAAATGAAAACGCAATTTAAAAAGAAAGTTCAAACTCATCTAACATTTTTTTTTTGTACACAATGCTACAATTATTGTAACTATTTTGTTTACATTTAAAGCTTTAAAAACTATTTAGTCTTTTGCCAGAGAAATCGTTTCTAATATACCAAAAAGAAAAAGAAAAGACAAGAAAAGTATACAGAGTACAAAGAAAAGTGTAACAAATCATTTCAATTTTATAATCTCTATATCTATAACTTGAGCGGTTGCGGTTTCTTATAACTAATCGATTTGTTAAAGGAAACCTTTAATAAATCTCTTGATATAAAGATAATTGATTGTCAATAATTTTCCGCTTTTAGGTATTCGTTTTCAAATGAAATTAATTTAAATTTTAATTTTACGAAGCTCTCAAATAATTATAAATAACTGAAGAACAAATAATTAAATATTTTTCTCAATTAAAAAAATAAAAATGATATAAAATGAATTGAAAAAAATTGAGTTTGTTTAAAAGCAAACAAAATAGTTAATTTTTCTTCAGTTAGCGAGCAGTTTAGCTCGAATAAATATCTAGTAAAAAAATTATAACAACAATTGTGACTGTTTTGGACTACTAATTTTTCGTGTAGCAAACTCTGAAAATTTCACGCTTGCAACTTCCGTAAAATTTAAATATTTGCTCGTTTTTTGTTATGCATCGCCTCCGATACTAATTCTCCGACCGAGAAAGAGCCATTGTTTCAATTTGTCTCATCAGCAGCGGCAAAAACCGCAATAATAAAGCAGGTGAATTTAAGTTTTAAAATTCAAGACGTTTCCTCGCTTCATCATTAAAGATAATTTAAAAAATTAATATAATATTATTTTAAATATTAAATTTTAAATTTGAAAAAGAAATTACTCACTTGATGGAAATAGTGGAGAATCCGTTTTAGCACTTCCAATTGGATCGATTTTGATTTTTACCGTGGAGCTCGAGGTCGTTGTTTGTGTCGTAGTTGCTTCTGCTGGTACCATTTCCCTGTTTCCGGTGTTTATTTCCGGCTTTCTAGACGAAACTTCATTATTTTTTTCATCTGCTCTTTTTTTCTATTTTCTACTTCTATAAATACGGTTTTGTTTGTTTGTCACAACTCGATGAACCAATTTAAGTTGAAAAATAAACAATTTCAGAAGCAAATAAATCATAAACTGTTTTTATTTTTAAGTAAATTCAATTTAAAACAGTAAAGAAATTTATTATTCTAATTTTAAGATTTAAAATAATTCTAATATTAAAAAAAAAACTATGGAAATTAAAGCCAACTATTAACATTAAATTGTTTCTTTTTCTTTTTCAGTGTAAAAATAATTGTGTAGAAATAAGTATAGGTTGATAAATTACATTTTTGTTGGATTAGAGAGAACTTACCTTAATTTACTAAGATCCTGTTCGTGTTTGGTGAGTTTAATTTGACTCTCCAAATCGGGCAAATGTCTGTTAATGGCCAGTACCGCACTGGTGTAATTAACATGATGAGTGAATTTACATTTGAAGTCTTCGGGAGGGCCGCATTGAAACAAATAACAACTACCCGCATTCTGAAAATAAAAAAAAAACAATTTTGTAATTTCCTTGTATCATTAATTACTTTCCTCCCTACATTTTACCAAATTAAATATTAAGCATTAATTGATTTATTTATAAAATTAACTTTTCCTTTATTTTTATTTTTTTATAACTTACTGCATTTTAATTCTTTTTTTTTTTACTAAAATTTAAAAGAAAATCAAAGAAAAAAACAGGAGAAAAATCACTTATTATCACTTATTACATTTTTTTTTTTACTAGAATTTGAAAGAAAATAAAATAAAAAACAGGAGAAAAATTCTAAGAAATAAAATTAATTAAAGTCATAATTATCTTATAAAAATAATCCGATAAGAAAGATATATCTCTTCATTAAAAAAAGCTCTCAATCTCAAATTAAATGCAATTATACATGATTGCAATTAAATTAAGTGCAATTAATCCAGAGACTTTTTAATTAGTGAAATAATGAGTAAAAGCAGGGGGTTGAAGAAGTGTGCGAAAAAGTGCAGAAATGCAAATCCCGCCATTGTATGCGATGTGAACGTTTTTTCCCCTTGCCGATGCGCAGAATTTCTTTTTCATTATATTCCGCCAATTATTATTTTTATTATTCATATACATGCGTATGTAGTAATATACCGACATGTAATAGGTGTAATGCCTATCTGTAAAGTATCGTTGGTTCAGTTTGCAATTGCAATTGCAGTTGCTAGTATTACTCAGTGGAATTGCGTATGGTTATGGTATACTCCTCTATAGTCTCTCATATATCGTATAGCGAATGGCAATGCATGTGGAAATTAATTGCAAGTGTACTTGCACTCCTTCCTGTGTGTAGTATGTGGTATCTACTATTGTCTACTGTAGTGGTTACATACTTTAACCACTTTAACATTTTTTCTTTTCTTTTCCTTTTTTACTTTGGGTTGTGTGTGAGAAACTTCTCTGGCTGCGGCTTTCTATTCAGCGATATTTCAAAAACCCGCAAAGAATACTTATTATGGTTGTGGTACTCGTATTATTTATTAGAATTATGTAAGTTGTTGCAAAGATCAAACAGCGATATTATTTTATTTCATTTTTATTCGATTTATTGTCATTTTTATTATTTTTTATTTATCTTCGCTTATCTTTTTTAAGTTTAGAAGTCTTTTGGGAACGTTTTTTGGGGAAATTTTGGATTTGTTCCTTATTTTTAATTGATTTTAAAATGCATTTTCCTGAATTTATTATTTGTTCAATTTATTGCATGCATTAAAATTGATAAATTATAATTTATTTTTTTGTCATTTTATTATTTCTCTTTTATCTTCTCTTTTTTTGAAGTTTAGAAATCTTTTGGGTTCTCTTTTAGTGAAAATTTTGGAGTTATTCCTTATTTTTAATTGATTTTGAAATGCATTTTCGTGAATTTATTATTTGTTTAATTTATTGCATGCATTAAAATTGATAAATTATAATTTGTTTTTTGTTTATATCATATTACATTTATAATAAATAATATTTATTCTAAAAGCTAAATAAAAATATTTTGCATTCATTAAATGCATTTCTCTGAGTTTATCTATTCGTAATAATTATAATCTCACGATAAAATAAGCATACTGAGTGTATTGGGCTTACATAATTATGATTATCCCGTAGCACATTTTTAATTAGGTAAATTAAACTAATTAAAGCAATCTTAATAACGCTGAAGTTGTCTGCAGATATACATTATTATTCAGATTAAATAACTAAGCGAAATATCTTTCGATGTGAAGAGTAAGCAAAGTTTTAATGAGTTATAATTACTTGTGTTTAATTTTAATATTCCCATTTTTATTTTATGGATAAAATCAAATCAAAGGTATTGTTTAAATTTAAATTTTGTTTAATTAAATGATGGCTTTATTTTCTAGATTTAAATTGCCAAGTGTATTTTGAAAATTTAAATATTAAGTAATATGTCTTTCAAGGTAAAGAATTTCATTTAATTTAATGAGTTTTAATTGCAATTTTAATATTTAATGGTATTTCTGCGTGAATTAAAATGAAATCTTCATTTTACAATTCAATATTTTAGTTTCCTTTATTTATCATTTAAATGTTTAAATAAATTTAAACAAAAAGCAAAGTTTTTATTAAAGAAATTCTTAGTGAATTATATTTTGGTGCGGAAAATTAATGTTTTAATGAGTAATTTTGCATTTAATATTTCAAGTTGCTTTAAAAAAAAAATTTAATGATTTTTTTGTATTCAATATTTAAGTTTTCCTGTTTATATTTTATTTATTTAAAAAACACATTGCTAAGAAAAATATCTTTAAATCAAGTGAAATAAGAAAAAAAAAATTTTTTTATTTACTTTTATTAGCGTTCAATTATAACAATCAAGTATTTCAGTTGAAAAAACAATTAAATTAATTAAAACAATTTTTATTAATACTTTTATTATTTAATTAATTGTAACCAGTATCTAATAATTTAAAACATTTATTTAAAAAACATTTTTAATAATCAAAAACAATAGAATTGCAAATATTATTTTTAATTTAACAGTTAAAACATTAGCAATTAATAAATAAATTCAATCACTTTTAATTAAAAATAATCCCTACTTCTTTAATCCTTTAAAAAAAGAAAGAAAAAAAGAAATCTAAAGATAAACAAATTAAGTTAAGCCAAAGAAAACAAAATTACCGAAACCTTAAAAACCCAAACGAGCAATTTCCGCGCTGCACGTTCATTATAAACGAAAAAATTCCAGGGAAAAGCGCAAAATGAAAAAAAGCAGAAAAACAGTGAGCAATATGCAAAAACGAGTGGGCGAACGAACCTTTTCCTCGAAGACGAACACGTCGCAATTTTCCGTCTCGCAGCAGAGCCTGAGACATTCGACGCGCGAATCCAAATCCATTTCGTTTAAATATTTAGCGCCCATCGACCTCGAGTCGGTCGTCCTGATGATCTTATCCTTGTGCACGTCGAAGTTCTCGATGCAAGTGGGCAAATCGACATCGGTGCGTTTCAGTTTCTCCTCGATCAGCTCGACACTTAAACCGCTAACTACAAACAAGAACTGCACGAGCGCTAATTCGCCACGAAAGAACATCGCGTTTCCACACCGATTTAATTTTCTTGTATTACAATCAACACTTAAAACTCTTTCGATTATTTAATTGATTTGTCTACTGTATAAACACTAAAAGCGAAAATGATTGATACGAACTTCAAGAAAAGCTTGAATTTATTATATAAAATATATTACATTTATACTTCGCAAAGTTTTCTCTTGTGGCGTCGCGAAATGGCGACCGAGTTTACATGCTCTCTCTTGCAATCAGCTGAAATTCTCTGGAAGTGTGCGTTCGGGCTGCTGAAATCAATAAGTCGACGCCGGCGTCCGCTACCCCACATTCAAATGAGTCCTTGTTTATCCCGCATATAGCGGTTGCGTGTATCCTTAGTAAAGGCGCTTTCGTAGAGCTTACATGGGAACATAGGGAAACTCGTCCTGACATATGGTGCCTTTAAAATGCCACACGTAGCGCGTTTATTAAATTTTCAGTGATTTATTTCCTTTTTTTTTCCAGGGCGCCATTATTGTTTTTTGTTTCTTCATTTATTAATTTTAACTTTTTTCATCTTTTTGTTTTTTTGTTTAAGTATTTCGTTTTTCGCTTATTTTTTACAAAGTATTTGTTTTTTCAGGATTTTAAAACTTTTATGGAATTGTTATTAAATGATTAAAGTTTATGAAGTTTTCGTCTTGACTTCTTTTTATATATTAAAATTTTATATTACATCTGCAATAAAATTTCAATTTTTTTTTAATTATCACTAAAAATTCTGCTTGTACTATCTATCTACCAGCAAAAGAAAAAAACGTTGGAAAATGTCGAAAGGAAATTGAAAAGCAGTGAAAATAGCGAAGCACTTCAACGCGATTGAGTGTGTAAAATTTTAAAAGGTAGTTGCAGCGGTCTTTCTCATCTCTTCTTTTTCTTCTGCCTCTTCTTCTTCTTCCTTGGTAATCTACCAGATACCAACAGCTACCAACTATCACACATGATACAAATGCACGAGCCGCATTTATATATAGTTTATAGATGCGTTTCTTGCACGTGTGCAGGTACTTCTTGTACCGATTTGAACAGCTGTTACTGTCGCTCATCATCAGTATCAGACGATGCAATTATCAAAGTGCACTGACATCTCAAAAGAAATGCGCTCGCCTCGCTAGTTTCCTCTTCGTCGTCTGCTGAAGAGTGTATGCTGATGCAAGCTGAATCTCCACTAAATTTAAATGGTAATGAAATACATAAATGATACACTTTTTGTATGCTCTTCCGTGGTATCTGGTACATATGAAGAAATTTTAATGAGATGTTGGAAATTTATAATATTTTTTGCTTTTATGAAATGGAATTTAATGTTTAGGTTTTTCCTTAAGTTTAATTTCTAATTTTTTTAGATATGTTTTACATTTTGTTTTTTATGGTTGAAAATTTTGTTTTTAGAGTTTTTAAATGTTTTTTATTGATAATCTTAAAAAAATAAAAATAAAGCAATTAAAATATTGAAAATTTTAAATAAAATTTATTATCCTTTTCTTGTAAATATTCTTTTATTCCGAAAATTATTTTTAAATTAATATTTAATTCAATTTTTAGATTGTTGCCTCTGTTTTAAAGATTATTTAATAACAAACAACTAAAAAAAAATATTATTTAATTATTTATTAAAAAAATAATATTTTATACAAATTTAAATTTATTGCAATTATTGTAATGGAATTTTTAGTAGTTAATTGATTAATAATTACAATAAATTTAAAATTCCATTCGATTGTTTTCAATATTTAATTTACTTTTGATTTAAATAACAATAAAAAATTCAATCAATGTTAAAAATTATAATTGCTTTTTTTCTTAAAAAAAAAAAACAATTTTCATCTTAATTAATTAACCATTACTTTTATTAATTAATTAAAAACATTTTAATAAAAAAAAAAACAACTTTAAAATTTCCCAAAAAATAACTCAAAACGACTTTTCAAAACTTTAAACTTTAAAAACCACATAGAAATTACATAAACCGACCTTTAAAAAAAAATGGCAAATTAGATCGATGTTTTGTGACCGTTGGTGACCTCACCCACAATCCAAACTACTAAAAAATTCAGCAGCATTTGCGGCCAAAAAATTAAAAGACAAAAAGTGCTTCCAGCACCTGAAGCTGAGCCGCCGCCGAGAGCCAAGAGGAGGCGGCCGCAGCTTTCGCAATCGAAGTTCGGTGCAAGCTGTGCGAACTTGCGCCGCGGACAAACGCGTCTCGATGCTCGAGTTGCCATGCTACGTCCATGATATTATACGTGGAGCGTAAATGGGCCTTCTTCCTCGTCGGCGGAGCATTCAATGTTCAGTCGGTCGCTTCAGTCGATTCGTGCGCACCATACGATGCGGTTGTAACGTTGTTTGAAAGTCCGCTTTTGCTTCACTAGTATTCTTTTTTCCACAAAGAAACAATTCGAAAAGTCATTTAAGCGGGCGGTGCCGGAGTGAATCTATACGAAACGATCCTTCAATTAACGGATAGTCCTTTTTCTCGTCGCCGAAAGACCGGAAAGTCCTTTATCGACAGGTTAGTTAAATGCACATGCGTCGCAAGCTGCACCGAAGGGTTCGATGTTCTGAATGTTCTGATATCAGATAAAGCGTCCAATTTGGCCTTTTTTTCTTTATTTTATTTTTATTTTTTTTGTGGGCAAAATTTATTGGAATATAATGATAAAAGAGCTGCGGTTTATTTAAAATTAGAATTGTTTATTTGTAAGTAGTTGGTGCGTTTGTGTGGTGCGCTTTTTTGTCTGTCTATCTGTGCGTGAACGTTCTGGTTGAAGGGAAGAAGGGCACCAACCCGAGATAATTTAATATTTAAACGCGCTCTCTGTTATTGTAATTGTAATTGTAATTTGTATTAAAGATATATGTTAAATTATAATTGAGAGTGTCTTTATCTTTAATTTTTAAATTTTATTTTATCTCTTGTACAGTGTGTAGTTTAATTTTAATTTGTTCAAATTTAAATCCATTTTCAATGCTGCTGCAAGTTTCTTATTTGCAAAATTTTAATCAACAACAACAAAAATAGACAAAAAATTAACAAATAATTAAATTTTAGCAAACAAGTGAAAACAAATAAAATAATGAATGAAAAAAGTTAAAAATTCCATTAAACACATATTTGAAAGCAGCGTTTCGTACAGCACACTGAATTTATAATGCTTAATTAAGAACACTGTATATGCAATGTTGATGGTAAGGTCCCACAGCCGATTCCAATAATTAATCATGCCGCTTCTCGAATGTTGCGCTCCGAAGACCAATTAATCTGTGTGCCCACTTTTTGCTTTACGCTTAATCATTGAGTTTTGTAACCGTTGTTTGCACGATAATAAATACCCGAAGAGTTCGTTCATTCAGAGAGCCGCTAGTGGAAACCAGTTGAGTATGGAGAAACTTTATTGATGAGTTGATTTTCCACTTATTTCCGAAGCAATGCCAATGTAACTCTAGATGGACATTTACTAGTTTCATTGATCCTCCCAAAGTATATCCTCGAACAGCTATCTAACCAGGATCTATTGATTTGCAAGACGATTCTATTTTTTATATTTATTTGCAAAAGTATTCCTTTTCTTCGCAATCTATATTTTTTTCTGTTTACTTTATTGATTTTTTTTATTACATTAAAAATTAAATAAAATTCTTATTTTTTGTGGAACTGAAATTATATGCTTTCTGGTTGTTTTCCAGCCGAAACAGAACTCCGGTAAAATGGAGTGCGGCATAACGGGAGCCTACACGAACGGAACCGCTCCGGGCAGTGGAATTTTGGCCGATGTGCGGTCCGAACGGTCGCCGGCGAAGGCTGGTCTCCACGTGAACTTCAAGGATAAGGGCGAAGTGAAGGAGCGACGCGAGAAATTCCTTACGGCCAAGTACGGGAACCACCAGATGAGCCTCATTAGAAAAAGACTCGCGGTGGAAATGTGGCTGTACGAAGAGCTGAAGAAGTTGTACGAGACGACGTCAACGGTGAGTCTTGTTTTTTGTTGCTCAAGAGTGGTTTTTTTAAGTTCTAAGTGTGTGTTGGTTGACTGAAGTGGGTTTTTAATGATGTTATGTCCTTATTTCTAGAAAAAAACAAAAGCAATGTTGTTGTTTTTTTTTAATTTGCAATATTTTATTTATTTAATTCGATTTTTAAGGTAAACAATTTATATAAAGTATAATTAATTACGTATTTTCTAAGTAAATAATGAAACGAAATATTTCACAATTTAAACTTAAAATTAAGTAATGTTTACTAAGAAGAGAAAAAACAATTCTTGGTTTACGTAAAATGAGGACAGTTAACTTAAAGTTAATGACTTTAATAAATTTAATTAAATCTTTAATTTTCCTGATTGAAATTGATTTTTAAAGAGTAACTCAACAAAATTTTCTTTGATAAATTTCACTTATTTTAATGAAGATTATTTCCTTTTCAATTTTAAACGAATGTTTGTTATTCCTATGTGAAATCATTTTTAAATGACTAATTAAAAAAATGTTATTTATTGATTAATCGAATTGCTTTGTTTCTAGCAAAAAAGCCAATCAATTGGTTTGTTACTAATCCAGAAGCAATTTCTGTGAATCTATGATTCAATTTCTTTGAAAAGACCTTTCTTAATTGAGTTTGTTAAAAATTCACAGGACAAAAATTGAATAAACTACTTAATTTTAAAAGCTAATAACAGGAACTTCAAAATGAATAACCTGGGTGTCAATTTAGCAATCATAACACATCCAAAGAATTTAAACGCTTTAGACAAACCATAAATT
The DNA here is from genome assembly GCA_030556065.1 of Holobus sp. GC000080. Classification (NCBI taxonomy): domain Eukaryota; kingdom Metazoa; phylum Arthropoda; class Insecta; order Coleoptera; family Staphylinidae; genus Holobus; species Holobus sp. GC000080. Next base: position 48,197 of record JASKGO010006143.1, read on the forward strand.
GTCAGCCTCTACTGCTAATTAAGCTTCTTAAGTAAATAACAACAATAATTTATGGTTATACGTTTCAAGAACAAATTAACTGTGCAGTCCGCAATGGAAAAAGCCAGTCACAATGGACTGTAACTTATTGCGCGAATAAATATTGATCTTTGTTAAGTCGTCACATGATCAATAATTGTTGTCCGTAAAGAGCCGTTCCCATCCTAAGAAACTATCAATGCACATTATTTTGTCTAAAAGCTTCATTAAGATGTTTAAATAAACATTTAAAGCTTACTATTGATTGTTTGCCAGTTGCCAGCTAAATCCTTATAAAACACCGAAATGAAAACATTATTTTAATTTTAATGGATTTGTAGTTTGTAGCCAATATTCATAAATTAAGGTATAAAGTGTTAAATTAGCAATAAATTATTGCAATATGAAAATATGCTTTTGCATAGTTTCAAAGTCAGTAAAATTGATTTGGAATCGGAATTGTAAAGCAGTAGTAAAGTGGCATTGTATGGTAATTAAATGCGCGTAAATATTTTATGGACTTTATATCAAATGCAGATCAATTGACATTTGTCCTACATTGTTTTTAAGGTGCACTTAATGTCGGTCTTTTTATTCGTAAAAAGCAGCGTTAATATTACGCAAATACACTCCTTTTAATTTGTTGTTTATGCGATTATCTATCCCATATATGCTTTTTTTGATGATGTCATCAGTTTAATATGTTAATAATGTTTTCCGAGTTGAATGATTTTTATTTGATTCGGTACTTTTGCGTGACGGCTAGTGCTTTTGCTTTTTGATGTTCTTCTTCAATATAAATTGTTGTTAAATATTGTGTCGTGGCAGTATAAAGCACGGATCACAGAGTATGAAAACTAGCAGTGGGCGATATTGATCCGGAAAAGTTAAATATTAATTTTGTTTCTATTTTTGTCCCTATTTTTCGTCTATTTTTAATTTTTTTTTATATATATCAAAAGCACCGATAAAAATATTTTGATTGAATTGAGTTAATTTGATAAATGTTTTTTATCTATTTTTAAATTGATTCTTTACGTGAAATAAAAAGATGTATTTTGTTTGATTTCAACGGCATTGAATTTGAAGTATTGATTTCCAATACTTTAAGTATACAAACATTGCATTTTATTGTTTCTTTAACATTACTTTTTAATTAATTAAATGTAATTACAAATTTTAGAATGAAATTAATTATAAAATTTCATTTAATAATTGATTTAATTATTACAAATAATATTTTCTGAAATTAAAAATGTTTTTAGAGATCATTAAAATTATAATTTAATTAAAATATATAATTTATTACATTTCAATGTTCGAATTATTTCTAATAATATTTTTAAATTCCGAAAATATTATTTGTAATGAGTAAAATTATTTTCAAACTGAAATTTGTATTTTATTACATTCGAAAATTTGTAATTACATTTAAAAACCAAAAAAAAGTATTGTTAAAGACTCAATTAAACACACTATTTGTATTTTATTAATATTATTTATAACATTTAATGGAAAATTATTATATCTATGTAATTATGTAACATTTATTTTATTTTTATGGATGAAAACATTTAATATTAACTTTTTATTATTATTTATAAAGCCATAAAATTAACTTAGCAGTAAAAAAACTTTTATGTGTAAGCTACACCAATAATTAAACACATTTCTTTAATTTACTGGTATTAATTTCAAGTAAATTGAGGTTTCATTAAATAAGCAATTGGATTAAATTACAACTACTAAAAAAAAAAACTTCAAGAACATTTTTATAAAACGAAACAAAAGTTTCTCACATAGCAAATAACAAATATTTATTATTACAAAAAAAAAATAGAAAATATGTACACAGAGAGCCGAAAAACCAATAAATTTCCCGAAAATCCCTTTCATATTTTCCTCTAACTCCAACTGAAGTGCTCCCAGAACATTATATTTATCTTTACGTTTTCGAAATAGAAACGTCTGCAGTGTCTTCTCTCTCTCTCTCCATTTAGAATCGATCTCTTTCATTTCAACGACTTACGACAGCAATAAATTTTACGGCCCATTTTCGCTTCACTTATATTGCACGAAAATTTTCCATCATTCCCATCATTTTCACCCATTGCAATTACATCTTCAAGTTGCGTGTCTCGCCATTTTCATTACTCCAAATGTAATTCTACAAAAAAATAATATAAAAAAAAATAAGAAAAGCTAACCATTGACGACATTAAAAAAATGCTGTGAAAATTAGTGGGAATTTGGTAAAATTAAAGCTGGCATTAAGCCCGAAACGGTTTTATTTTTGGGCAACAAGCATACGGGCACAGAGCTCAATGCACAAAGCGGAAAAAATAAATGCGCTCTTTTAAAAATAATGGAAGGTGGGTATTTTGTGTGAACATTATTAAATTAGGCTTGCAATGCAACAACAATTTCTAACTGCGAAAAGAATGAATGAATGAAAAAATGAGTGCGCTTTTCGCGAAATCGCGCATTGTTTTGCGCTGTACCTACTTCCGTTATGAACGCCGATAATTTCGGTCGGCGAAACAGCAAATTAAGCATATCGCGATCCACATACATCAATCTCTATTATAATTGTTGCGGAATTTCATTAAAACCATAGTCGCAGCTCAAGCTTCAACTCTCTTTGGCATGCTCGATTATTTCAGTAGTCTACATAGTTAGCGTTAGTTAGTTAAGCCGTAGTCAGTGAGCGCTTCTGCTACATTTCCCATGCAAAATTTCGCACTCATTAAGCTGTCATTGTGTTTGTTCTTCTCTTAATGTTATTTGCTTTTCCCTGCTGTTTTTTGTTTTTTTGCTTGCTTCTCTTTTAAACTATGCCAGTCGTTGTTTCATTCGCATTCGGAAACCTAATTGCTTGTGACCGTTTAGTTTATTTCGGTTCTGCGAATTTATTACTTCTTTTTTAGATGTTTTTCGTGTTTCTGCTAATTTCAGTTAACAGTTAACGGTTTTCATTGGTTTTCCTGAATTTCTAAAAATGTTTTATTTTAAGTGCAGTACAGCTCATTAATTTACGAAAAATTTTAGGGAAAGAGTTATTTTTTGTATATTTTTTGTTATAAATCTAATAATTTTGAGAAAATTTATATTTTAAATTAATAAAATGAATAATTTTTTATTTAAATTTCACTAAATAGAATTAATTTTAATTTATAATAATGAAAATATTTATTAAATTAGGATTTTGTTTTATTAGTTAAATTTTATACTTCTTTTTCCGATCTTTTTGATAAAAGTTGTCAATTAAATTAATTGATTTTCTTTGGTTTTCTTGAATTTAAAAATGTTTTTATTTATTACTTCATTTCTAGAAGTTTCTTTTCTGTTTCTGATAATTAAATTGACTCAAAAGAAACATAAAAACTAAAAAGTTAAAGAGGCATATTAATATCAAAAATTTTAAAGAAATAATTTAGATTCTTCATAAATCGAGTTGTTAATTAATATAGGTTTTCTTTAATCCATAAAATAAACTTTTAAATAAAATTTTATTAAAAATATCCTAAAAATTCAAAATTTAATTCTTTTTTGGTAATAAATCTAAATATTTAGTGAAAATTGATTGTTTTTTTCTTAAATTAGTAAAATAAATCTTTTTTAATTTACATTTTACTAAAAATGGTTAATTTTACTAATGAAATAATTAATAAAATAGGATTTTGTTCTATTAGTTTAATTTTTTACTTCTTTTTAATGTAAGTTATTAATTAAACTTAATAATTTTCCTTGGTTTTCCTGAATTTAAAAATTATTTTATTTATTACATCATTTTTAGAAGCTGCTTTGCTATTTCTGTTAATTAAATTGGCTCAAACAGGAAGGTAAAATGTTTAAAATCAATTAAAATGAAAGGTTTAAAAGATATACCTTAAGTTTCTTCATGAATCGAATTAATAATTAACATAGGTTTTTATTAATTCATAAAATACATTATTTTTATTCAAATTAAGCTAAAAATTCAAAATTTTATTGTCAATATTAATTTATTAATTAGAATTTAGAAAAAGAAACAAGAACAACTAGTAAAAAAACAAAAAGTTAATATTTTAATTGCAAAGATCATCGAAATAATCATCTGTAATTCACGTAATTAATTTTCTATGTAATTTAAAAAAGGGTGCTAATCAGTGGATCAGAAACTACCAATATGCGCGATAATGCATTTGGCACGTGAGTTATAATCAGTGATCATACCCCGGTTTCATCATTTCTGCTAAAACTTGTGGTAAGTTTAGCCGCTACTGAAAAGCGTTGTTTGCTACTCCAGCAAACGGTATTGAATTACTCGCACAGGAAACTCCTCGGAGAACTAAAAACCGCCATCTCTGGGCGCTCCAACATTTGAAACCTTGAACGCAAAACTTATCGCGCAACTCGCGCTCTAAACAAATTAATTTTAACTTAATAATTGAGACATTTCCCATGCAAAATGCATAAGAATTAGGTCATTTTTACATTGCTGCATTGTCTCGGAAAAAATAGAAGAAGAAACATATTGACACTGTAATCCTTATTGACCATAATGAACGTAGATTAGACTTCCTGTCCTGTGTACTGTGTACTCACTTGGACTTGCCTTTTTTAAGGCAAAAGATAAAGAGAGTGTGTTGTTTGCATGCTCGAACAAGCAACAAAGAAGAATTTCCGTGACGCAAGTGATATAAATGACTTCTAGTACTAATAAATTTTCCAGATTATGATACATGATCCGCACTTACTGGCTGCTTTTGGGCGCACTCCGTTGAAAATGCGCACCGAAGAATGCAGTAAGAGCCGCACTGACGAAATTACCATGAGAAATGTACCGTTATGAGCATATATCTCTACCGATTAATTCTCATCAACACTCATACAGTTAAAGCAGAACGCGCAGACATCAGAAGAGAAAAAAGAGCGTAACAAAAGGCAAGGACGAGAAGATTTAACGGGTGTTTGCCACAATGGTACCAATCATGGGTCCATTTTTAATTGCTGTGCGAAACGCAAAAGACGTTAACTGTACACTGTAATTACTTTTTCTGCTTGTAACATCTCGTACTTTATTAATTTCGCGAAATATTTGAGGGGTCATTAAACAAGGCTTTTGTTTTTCTCCTAGCGCTTTTATAAATCCTTTTTTGTTAATTAAAAAATAATAATTAAAAAAATAATATAAAAAAATATTAAAATAAAAAATCATATTAAAAAATAAAATATAAAGGTTTTATTGATTTCATCGCTTTACTCTGCATTTAAAATTTGTATAAACCGCCCACACAAATAAATCTCAGCAAGCCTGAGATAAATAAATAACTACATATAGAAAACAAAAAGATGATGTTTAACTAATCAATGCGCTTTGTTTCAGCAGCCAGTAGACAATAACGAAGAAGTCGAAGTCGATATCGACGAACTGCTCGATATGGACAATGACGAAGAACGGCGGAGGCATTTACAAGTGAGTCAATCACTTTTATATTATTTACGATAACGATGTGTTCATTTCGGAGAATTTCTATGGCTAAAAGTAGTTCATTTTCGGCTTCTGCGAAATTCGCTTCTGCAAATGCAGCCGACAGAGCTGTTGCATTAAATCCCACTGAGTTATAACCCCTTTCACGATCTTCTCTTGCTGGCTGGCTTGCTTGCTTGCTTGCTTCAGGTCATGGCGTACAGCTCTAAGAGTAAATAACTGCTGTTTGCTTGCAATGAATTTCCTAGTCCCTGTCTTAGCCGTCTTTAGATAGGTACAAAAAACCTACATTTACTTGGGGTTTCTTATAAATACATAAATCGTTATTTGCCTACTTTCTTCTTCTCATGCCTTGCTTTTGGTGCACTTTTTTCGCTTTAATATTCGCCAATGCGGAATGGCGGAATGAAGAATGAATTGGGTAATCCGAAGACTTACTTTTTATTTTTTTTGTTATTTTAGGTGCTTCTTATACATGCGAAGAAGTCGCCTAATGATGTAAAGGTAAATATCTTAATTTATTTTTGACTCTGCTTATTTATTTTTTTAAAAGTTTGAAATTTTTCAATATAAGTTTAATCAGTTATTTTCATAAAAATTATAGTAGACCGAATAATTAAGGTAGATTTTTATTGTTTTTTGTTAGTTTTATGATTTTTTTAAGTTTTCCGGTGTATTTCAGTAATTATTTTAATAGTTAGGGTTCGTTTTTATTGTTTTTAATATCTTTTTTTATATTTTTATTGCACTCCAGTAATTATTATAATAGTTGGAGTTGATTTTTATTACTTTTAATTTTTTAATAAGTTTTGAATTCTATTTTGGATTTTTCAATGCAATTCAGAAATTAATATTATACTTAGAGTTGATTTTTATTGTTTTTTTTTTTTATTAAGTTTTGAACAGTTTTTTATTATTTTTAATAAGTTTTGAATTGAATCTTATATCTTCCATTTCATTCCAGTAATTATTTTATTAGTTACAGTTGATTATCATTTTTTTAATTGTTTTTCAGTATTTCATTGATTTAAAATTATTATTTTTATAGTAAAAATTGACTTTTATTATTATTTTTTAATTGTTTTTTAAGGTTTTCATTGCTTTATATTTCAGTAATTATTTTAATGTAAGGTATTGATTTTCATTTATTTTATTAAAGTAATTTTTATTAATTTCACGTTTGGTTTTTGAAGTAAATAAAAAAATATCTTTATCGCAATTGTAATAAATCTTTTATTTTGTAAAGTTATTTAAAAAAAACAGAAGTTTTAATTTAAACTTTTAAATATTATTTTTAATAATAATAATTAATTGAATAATTTTTCATGCTTTTCAATGACTTTCCTTTTTTTCAAATTTATTTTTCAGTATTTCATTGAATTTTAATAATTATTTGATAGTTTAGGATTCATTTTTATTATTTTTTAATTATTTTTTTAAGGTTTTCATTGCATATAAATAATTATTTAAAAAGAAAATATTAATTTACATTTATTTAATTAAAGTAATTTATTTATTAATTATATTTTGAATAGATTAAATTTCCGTATCAATTTATCGCTTCCAAAAAAGATTTATTTTTTACCTCTAAAATAAATAATCAAAATTATATTAATTAATAAAAATATTTTTTCACTTTTCAGAAATTCATCAATGATCTTCTAGATAAGGCCAAAACGCTCTAATTTAAACAAACGAAAAAGTGCCAAAGGAATCAACAGTTACGTAAGAGAAGTTTGTGGAAAAGTGCACAACTATTGCATTCCTCGATTACTGGCCATTCGAGGAAATAAGTTATTTTTTGTATATTTAATAACAATTTAAAGTAGTAGCGCTCTATGTTACGACACACTACAATTTACACCACCCACAATTTAAAAAGCGATATTACGAACAAAAAAAAAAGGAAATTTTTCCAACGGAAATTGTCTATGTAATCCTGAAATTCAAATTATTTTGTAATCGATTAAATAACAAGAAACAAATATTCACTAAAGAAAAGAGAAAAACAATTAACAGCAAAAGCAAGTAATTAGAGAGCAAAAGCATATAATTAATTGTAGTATGCGTAATTAGCTAGTCTTGTTTTTAAGAAGAAGAGAGCCTAACATTAGGTGAATGTATAATGTAGAATTTTTCATATCGAAATTGCCTCACACACTCACTGGTTTTTAAAAATGACGATCTAATTAAGAAAAAAAAAAAATAAGGAAAGAAAAATATAGTGATAAGGACTTGTATACCTTAATCGAGTTTTTTACATAATCAATCATTGAGTCGATTGTGTGTGTGTGTGTGTGTGTGCTACTGGCGCAAAAAGCGCATTTGTGAATGCAGTCCCACTTTTTGGGCTTGATGTCTTTAAACATTAGGCGATTATATCTTTACCTATATAAACATATTTAGGACATTTACTACGAATACATAGTAAAGTATCAACTCATGCTCAGAATGGTATGTGATGTCATGTGTGCTTCCCCATTTTTCATCCACTTTTTCAATTTTTCATATAGGCAGTCTGCTTTTTGACTCGATGTATCGATGTACAACGTATTTGTTGATTGATATTATTACGTACCACTGATCATATTGTGAATTTGAATTATTGTTAGAGATGCTTTTTTCCTGTACTTCAGGTAGGAACGATTTAAATTTTGCAAATTTTTATATCGAATACATAGTGATTACTGTTTTTGTAGTAAATAATTTAATCGATTTCATGTTTTTATTGTACGCAGACAGACTTTATAGTGCAGTTGATGCAAGTAATAAATATTTCAAAAGCTGATGCTTTTATTTTGTGGCTTTTCTTTTAAAATTGCAATTTTTCAAATGAAGATTTTGTATTGTTTCTGATTTTTCAGTTGTTTCTATGGAATACTGAGAAGTAAGTAAAAAACAAAAAGACAAAAAGTTTATCCGCATTTTATATGGTGTCGTTTAGCCGGCCCCAACGGAGGTTGCAGCAGCTAAATACCGTCTCATTGCTTTGGAGAGGATGGTCATTTAGAAGTACTTTTGCCTAACTCTTTAGGGATTATTAATTTCAATTTTATGCTATTAGTAACTGAACTCTAATGTGATAATAGAGATTAATAACAACTTTTAAATTAATCGTCTTGTCTTCTGTGGAAAATCGTGCAATGAATGGAAATAAGGCCGTGCATAAGAGAAAACATTTAATTTATTGTTGTAAAGAAATAAAAAAGAGATTTTAAAACAATACAAAAAAAATATTTAAAACAATAAATGTTATTTATATAGGAAGATTCATTAGTTAGTTTATTAAAAATAAGCATATTGTTAATATTAGAATTAAAAAATATTTTTTCATATTCAAAAATATTTTACTTGCTTTCTTCAACTAAATATTTTTTGTTTTGCTCATTTATCATAAGTTAATATAAGTCTTTTGCTTATACTACTGAAGCAAATCTACTGCTAACTGTGTTTTTGAACAGGTTACTATTATTAATTAATTAAGATTAGTTTTTATCATTTTTAATAAGTTTAAAATTGTTTTTTTATAGTTTTTATTAAGTTGCTATAATTGATTTATTAGATAGGCTTGTTTTTAATGTTGTTCATTAACTTTTTGTAATCAATTTATTTGTTTATTGATAGTCTGAGGTTTAATTATTTAATTGTTAGTTTTAACCTTATTTTAAGTTAATGCTATGTTTAATTATTGTCCTAAGTGAAGTTTAACAAATGCATAGTTTTTTATTGATTTGTTACCTATTTTTATTATTTTCAGCGATATTATAATAAATCAGCTCTTTTCAGAGCTAACAATTGCTATAAACAATATTAATATTAAAACAAACACTTTATCGAACGATAACAGCATTTTTCGGAGCTAATAAATGATATAAATAATATTTACAACAAAAGAAGCACTTTATCTAATGCTGAAACAGTTTTTAATAAAGAGAAATCGAATTTGAATTTGAATTTAATTTACGTTTGTAGACCTTATCGTAGACAACCAGATTTACATCGTAAACAGCTGATAAATAACCCCGCAATTAATTCAGTTTGTGGACATTAACGTAGGCAATCTTATTGGCATCGTTTACTCCTGATACTACTCCTCGCGTTTATGTGCTCCTAATACAAATCCCCGATTTCGTTAAG